>JAXIVJ010000349.1:20000-32500 GCA_036785665.1 Chirona hameri | reverse complement strand
TGTCTGTCTGTCTGTCTGTCTGTCTGTCTGTCTGTCTGTCTGTCCAGACGAGATTTTGCATGGCCTCTGCAGGACGAACGGTTGGCACTACCGGTCTTAAAATTTTAGGTCACGTACATATGTACCCGACTTAAAAACCAAGGGGGGTGGCGACCCCGAGGGGGTCAATTTGCACCCCCTAGAAGGAAAAAAAACGGATTTGGTTTTCTCTCGAGATAATGACGTCATAATAACACGAATGCCGCCAGCATTACCGCAGACTCTAAGAAATGCGTACACAATATGAAATGTAAGATTATACTGCGTGTTAACGGGAAAATAAGGTAAAATTTCCCTATTTAGGATGTTGACAGATATTTTTGCCTTATTTGACGTAATTAATCAGCATATTTCACGCCAGTCAATACGTGATGTAGTCCATGGTATTATCAAGCAACCTTGGTCGTGTTGTCCAGCGGCCATCTCAGGGTCGGCAGAAATGTGCTGTATGTGAAGGTCGTTTCCGATCATAATGTATAGCTTCGCAAAATAGCAACTGGTTAGTAAATGGTGTTTTCCATTCTTTTAATTCTGATTTCACTTGGGAAATTTAAAAGTCCAATATTGGGAACATGCCCACCTCATACTTTTCATGCTATCAGAATGCAGACGATACCGACGCATCTTTATTTTGGAGGCTATACATCCTTCCCTGTGGCTATCCTCGCATACGCTGTCAAACGCCCAAGAAGAAAAATAAAAAGAACTGCCAACCCTAAAATCGGACCCAGCAAGATCAAAGACTATTGAAGTTGGTCGTCCTGGGCCAAGAGGCTATACGTCCTAGTCAATCAACAACAACAGCCCTAAACCAAGAACAAGCTGAATGGAGATGATCATTGCTTCAATCACTAGCCTCGTGACTTGCTACTTGCATGATTTGTCCATTGTAAATATTTGTGTATTTTTTTGTCTTCTTTTTTAGTCGTATTAAGGTTGATTTGACAACTGTCTGATCGTGTTTGATGGTCGTGGAATAACCCTGTCACAGTGGAACGACCTGATTATATGAAATAAATGTTCAAATATCAGACTCATGCTTATTAGGTGTGTGCAGGCTTCTATTCTTTAGTCTTGTGGACATGTAAATTGAACCGTTGGGAGAAGCAAAACAGATAGTTATCAATTAAAATGAACAAAGAGTTATTGCCAATATTAACACTAACAACTAAGCGCTCGCTGTGCCGGCTGGCCTGGCGCTGTGGATGGTTTGTTGTGTAGTTACGTCGTTGCTGTGCCGGCAGGACTGGTGCTGTGGTCAATTGGTTGTTTGGTTAGGGCTTTCCAGTGCTGGCAGGACTGGCACATTTCTTTGTCACTTACCAGGTAAGTGACAAAGAACAACGCGAAAAGAACAAGAACAGTGACCAAAACCAGTCTGTGCCCCTAAAACCCCAATCATCATAGACACGTTGTTCTTTGTCACTTACCTGGTAAGTGACAAAGAACAATGCATCTATGATGATTGGGGTTTTAGGGGCACCAACTGCTTTTGGTCTCTGTTCTTGTTTTTTCGCGTTGTTCTTTGTCACCTACCTGGTAAGTGACAAAGAACAACGCATCTATGATTAGGGTTTAGGGGCACTGACTGCTTTTGGTCACTTGGCGCACATCAGGTTGATTTATATTTTTCCAAGTCTGCAGAGCACAACATACAGGTAAAGAATGGCATAGATAAGACATAATTCTGGTGACTGAATTGCTTGTGCTTTGTAAGTATTTTACAGATTTCTGCCATAGCTGGAACAATATTTTTCAACAGCACCAGTGCATTTCTAGTGGGGTATTTCAACAAAAAGTTGTTGAGCGGGGGTGGGGATAGCAGGCCGACAGCTGACAGCCCAAAAAGTTGTTGAACGGGGGGGGGGGGGGGGGGGGGAGGGTAGTAGCAGCCCATCAGCCGCAAGAAGTTGTTGAGCAGGAGCAGTGTCCTAAAATTCCATTTGTAAATTATATAGAGAATGAAGTGACAGTGTTTATGGAGGTTTATGGTTAAAGGGGGAAGCTTTTTATTGGAAGTTTATGGGAAAGGCTTTCAGGCTTTCGGCCTGATGGTAAACCAAAAAAGGTAAGAAAAAGGTAAGATGGTAGTTGACAGCCTTGGTAGTTGACGGCATGCCACTGGCAGCCTGCATGTAAACTGCTGCAAGGATATGGTAAACCACTATGCTCAAAAAAGGTAAGATGGTAGTTGACAGCCTTGGTAGTCGACGGCATGCCAGGCACAAACGTAACAGAACCAAGGGCAAACCAGTTTGGCTTACCCCAGAAGTAAGGAGTGCTATACAAGCTAAAAGAAGTGCATTTGGCATTTTGAAGGGATCTTCACTAGAAATAAATCAGAAGGCCTACCAGAATGCAAGAAATTCAGTTAAGAAAAAGGTCAGAGCAGCTAAAAGGGCAAAGGAACTTGATTTAGCTAGACATTGTAATGCAGATAGTAAGAAGTTCTTCAGTTTTTATAAGTTCAGTACAGTTTCCAAAAATATAGGTCCATTTAAGGTATATGATGTGTTAGTTAGCAAGGACAGTGAAATGGTTGAAGTGCTTAATGATCAGTTTCAATCTGTCTTTACTATCGAGGACCAGAGTAGTATTGCAGCACTTCAGCCTGAGCTAGAGACAGAGGAGACTATAGGAGAGCTAGGTGGCATAAGTAGTGAACTTGTTCTAGAATATCTAAAGAAAGTAAGGCCTAACAAGGCAGAAGGACCTGATGAAATTCATGCTAGACTTTTAAGAGAATCTGAAAGGGAGTTGTCGGTTCCATTAGCCATAATATTTTCTAAATCACTCGCAGATAGTAAAATTTCACTTGATTGGAAAAGAGCAAATGTTGTTCCTATTCATAAAAAGGGAGATAGAAGTAAAGAGGAAAACTATAGACCGGTTAGTCTGACCTCATTAGTCTGCAAGGTGCTTGAATCAATCATCAAAGATAAGATTGTTGAATTCTTGGAGCAAAATGAACTCATCAAGGATACACAGCATGGCTTTAGGAAGGGCCGTTCTTGTTTAACTAATCTTCTGGAGTTTTTGGATGTTGCAACAGATAGCTTTGATCAGGGTAAACAGCTAGATGTAGCTTTTCTTGATTTCAGTAAAGCATTTGACAAAGTCCCCCATACAAGACTGGGGTTGCAACTTAAAATTCATGGGATCAGGGGCAAGATTCTGGATTGGATAGAAACGTGGCTTTCAGGACGCCAGCAAAGGGTTATATTGAATGGGTGCCAATCACAATGGAAGGAGGTTCTCAGTGGGGTTCCACAGGGCTCAGTCCTGGGCCCATTGCTTTTTATAATATTTGTGAATGCAATTGAGAACAGTATAGACAGCAAAGTCTTGAAATTTGCACACGATCTAAAAGTTGTCAGGATTATTAGAGGAAAACATGATCAGGATGTTTTTCAATCAGATCTGGACAAGCTAGTTGAGTGGTCTGAAGCATGGCAGATGAAATTCAATTTGAGTAAATGTAAGATTATGCACGCTGGACGGGTTAGCAGTAAACATAGGTATGAAATGGGTGGGCAGAAAAAGTAATGTAATTTGTAACAGCCAATTCTGATGGGTCAGTTTGTCTGTTAACTAGCAGTTCATCATATGGTCTTTTTAGGCTGAATATTCCACTCTTAATGTGTATTGTTAGGCTGAATTTTCCACTCCACACCCTGTCTTCAAAGCAATCCTAGGACCCTGCTGGCAGCTGGTGCCGGCCGTGGATACTGTGCCGCAGAGCAGGATACTGCGCCGCAGAGCACTGATAGCCGGCCGGCACGCCGCCCAGTGGCGGCTTGTGGTGACGTCACAGTCTGAGGTCACCGCAACGGCCAGTCAGCGGTGGCCTGGCCAGCTGGGGTCAAACTACGGAATTATCGTACGATTTTGACCCCCAAGGCAATGCCCCGATCGCATTGCCGGCCTCTAGTTCAAAATCGTAGACAAATGAGAAACATGTTTACATGTTTTTTAGAGTTCGAAGATTTCCACCGGGCCGTCGCTCGGAAAGTGGGAGGAGTTTGTGCGTGTGCGTGTGCGAGTGTGTCTCTCTCTCTCTCCCTCTCTCTGTCTCTGTCTCTGTCTCTGTCTCTGTCTCTGTCTGTCTGTCTGTCCAACGGAGCATATTGGCACGTGGAGCCCAAACGACCGGGCCGATTTCGACGCGGGTGACACTGTTCGATGCGGCAAAACGGGGCACAAATGATGGTACCATTTTCGGATCAATCGATGGCACGTGCCAAGTGCCAAAACGTGGGCGCCATAATTTTTTCTCTCTCTCGCCTCCTCAGGTCACACGGTTGGTGACACAGACTTGCTACTCGCAGGTCACGTGCGCGATACAGCGGCCCAAAATCCATTAATGTCCGCCGATCCTGAGGGGGGCAAAATAAACCCCCCAGGGGGTGAAACCAAATTACGATTTTGACCCGAAGGCAATGCCCGATCGCATTGCCGGCCTCTAGTATATAGGGGCTGTTCCAGCGCGCGATGTTTTCATCCCGCCAGTTTAGGCGCGGTGGAGCGGAGCACGGGAACGGACGGTGGAGCGGAGTACGGGAACGGACGGTGGAGCGGAGTACGGGAACGGACGGTGGATATTTACAATGTGAACGGCATGGACAGCGCGCAACTAATGTGCGACAGTGCGCCATAACTTAACGCTAACTTTCCTCCACCAGCCTCAACCACTCGCCGAGCGGTTGAGGCGAGCAGGATTTTGCTTAACCGGTTGAGGTTGGTGGAGGTTCAACCGATTTTAGTTGAGGGCGCGGGTACCCATCGGTGGAGAAAATGAAGCCTCAGCCCATTGACCTATACAAGTGTAGACGAACTACTCCAGCTGTTGCGCCGCCCGGCAGCCGTTCCCAGTTGAAGCGACACTAGCGCCGCAGCGGAGAGGGCATGAGTTAGCGCGGCAATGCTTTTGCTATGGCGGAGAGGCGATATTTGACAATAATCACCGTGAACGTTCAGGCTGAATATTTTTATTCCATGTTATTAATTATGAATGTCTCTACGTCCTCAAACTTTTTCCAGTGCGCTACCTCACGCGGTTTTTGAGTTACAGGCCGACAAATATCGCCCATCCGCCATAGCAAAAGCATTGCCGCGCTAACTCAATCCCTTCTCCGCTGTGGCGCTAGTGTCGCCTAGCGGGAACGGCTGCCGGGCGGAGTAGTTCGTCTATACCTATATATGTCAATGCCTCAACCTAATCCGGTTGAGGGCGCTGGAACAGCCCCATAGGTCGGCACTGGAATGGTCGAAGCTGCTCGTCTGAAAACGCGCATTCACTTGCCAATTATTTATCAAGTGTGTTTATGAAGTGATGTGCGCCCGCTTTGCCAGATTATACAAACACAAGACAAAACACCTTGTGCTATATTTCATTGCATGATATCCTTAACGGAACATCTGAGTACAGTCATGGTTACCACAGGAACACATTGACGCGATTCGAACATATCGTCCGCGCATGGCTAAAATAAAGGCTTTGGTTTGTGGCGAGATGAGCGGCTTTGTCTTCGTTGCTCGGGCCCCGGCGCTGCTGCCGCCGCTGCTGCTCACGTAATCAGAGGTGGAGAAATGAACATATGCATCGCGAAACGTTGGAAACGGGATCCTGTCCTATCATGAAAAACAGAACATTTTACAGAAACTCGCACGTACCGTTTCCGAAACTCCATTAGAATGCCCGCGCTGCTGCCGCTGATTCTGATCAAATGCCCGCGCGAACACGGCCGAATGTCTATGCTTGTCGATTGTCTGCACCACCTGTCTGCAGGAGCTACTGAGTCGGTTGTGACGAGCCGGCGCTGGCCGTCCGCACGTAGTTGACGTAGTGATGAAAGAGATCGCTGAAATCACCCCACTGGCGCACCACGAACACAATCACCACGATCAGTAACACCGTCGACAGTGTCCGCACCCTGAAACAGACAGGCCAGCAGAGACAGCGGTCAGTCAACAGTGGGTCTGACAACGCTCACGCATGCCACGTAGAGTGAGTAGGCGCTCTGAAAGCGACTCGGTACAAAATCTAACACCCTCTTCGGGCACGAGGCATTTCGAGTTCCGCACTATTTAATGGAAGAGCAAAATGTTATCAGCCCGCAAAGCGGCGCATTCCAAACGATAATTTCAGAACGTACTGCTCATAATATGCCCACCAGTGAATCGATATTAACATATTTTCAGAGCGCTCCTCATTCCAGCATTTTGATCAGCGTCTCACAAACTTCATTAATACCGGTGATACACACTATTGTGTGTATGATATACACACTCACTGGACTGGTCAGTCGCCCGCCCAGTATCGCCACTGCAGCCAACAGCAGCATCATGACACTGCCGCTGACCGTCTCCACACCACTCACGCTACTGCTCATCCTGCCTGACCGTCTCCACACCACTCACGCTGCTGGTCGTCCTACCTGACCGTCTCCACACCACTCACGCTGCTGCTCGTCCTACCTGACCGTCTCCACACCACTCACGCTGCTCTTCGTCCTACCTGACCGTCTCCACACCACTCACGCTGCTCCTCGTCCTACCTGACCGTCTCCACACCACTCACGCTACTGCTCGTCCTACCTGACCGTCTCCACACCACTCACGCTACTGCTCATCCTGCCTGACCGTCTCCACACCACTCACGCTGCTGCTCGTCCTACCTGACCGTCTCCACACCACTCACGCTGCTGCCCGTCCTACCTGACCGTCTCCACACCACTCACGCTGCTGCCCGTCCTACCTGACCGTCTCCACACCACTCACGCTGCTGGTCGTCCTACCTGACCGTCTCCACACCACTCACGCTGCTGGTCGTCCTACCTGACCGTCTCCACACCACTCACGCTACTGCTCGTCCTACCTGACCGTCTCCACACCACTCACGCTGCTGGTCGTCCTACCTGACCGTCTCCACACCACTCACGCTACTGCTCGTCCTACCTGACCGTCTCCACACCACTCACGCTGCTGCTCGTCCTACCTGACCGTCTCCACACCACTCACGCTGCTGGTCGTCCTACCTGACCGTCTCCACACCACTCACGCTACTGCTCGTCCTACCTGACCGTCTCCACACCACTCACGCTGCTGCCCGTCCTACCTGACCGTCTCCACACCACTCACGCTGCTGCTCGTCCTACCTGACCGTCTCCACACCACTCACGCTGCTGGTCGTCCTACCTGACCGTCTACACACCACTCACGCTGCTCCTCGTCCTACCTGACCGTCTCCACACCACTCACGCTGCTGCCCGTCCTACCTGACCGTCTCCACACCACTCACGCTGCTCCTCGTCCTACCTGACCGTCTCCACACCACTCACGCTGCTCCTCGTCCTACCTGACCGTCTCCACACCACTCACGCTGCTCCTCGTCCTACCTGACCGTCTCCACACCACTCACGCTACTGCTCGTCCTACCTGACCGTCTCCACACCACTCACGCTGCTGCCCGTCCTACCTGACCGTCTCCACACCACTCACGCTGCTGCTCGTCCTACCTGACCGTCTCCACACCACTCACGCTGCTGGTCGTCCTACCTGACCGTCTACACACCACTCACGCTGCTCCTCGTCCTACCTGACCGTCTCCACACCACTCACGCTGCTGCCCGTCCTACCTGACCGTCTCCACACCACTCACGCTGCTCCTCGTCCTACCTGACCGTCTCCACACCACTCACGCTGCTCCTCGTCCTACCTGACCGTCTCCACACCACTCACGCTGCTCCTCGTCCTACCTGACCATCTCCACACCACTCACGCTGCTCCTCGTCCTACCTGACCGTCTCCACACCACTCACGCTGCTGCTCGTCCTACCTGACCGTCTCCACACCACTCACGCTGCTGGTCGTCCTACCTGACCGTCTCCACACCACTCACGCTGCTGGTCGTCCTACCTGACCGTCTCCACACCACTCACGCTGCTGGTCGTCCTACCTGACCGTCTCCACACCACTCATGCTACTGCTCGTCCTACCTGACCGTCTCCACACCACTCACGCTGCTGGTCGTCCTACCTGACCGTCTCCACACCACTCACGCTACTGCTCGTCCTACCTGACCGTCTCCACACCACTCACGCTGCTGCTCGTCCTACCTGACCGTCTCCACACCACTCACGCTGCTGGTCGTCCTACCTGACCGTCTCCACACCACTCACGCTACTGCTCGTCCTACCCGACCGTCTCCACACCACTCACGCTGCTCCTCGTCCTACCTGACCGTCTCCACACCACTCACGCTGCTGCCCGTCCTACCTGACCGTCTCCACACCACTCACGCTGCTGCTCGTCCTACCTGACCGTCTCCACACCACTCACGCTGCTGCTCGTCCTACCTGACCGTCTCCACACCACTCACGCTGCTGGTCGTCCTACCTGACCGTCTCCACACCACTCACGCTACTGCTCATCCTGCCTGACCGTCTCCACACCACTCACGCTGCTGCTCGTCCTACCTGACCGTCTCCACACCACTCACGCTGCTGGTCGTCCTACCTGACCGTCTCCACACCACTCACGCTGCTGCTCGTCCTACCTGACCGTCTCCACACCACTCACGCTGCTGCTCGTCCTACCTGACCGTCTCCACACCACTCACGCTGCTGCCCGTCCTACCTGACCGTCTCCACACCACTCACGCTGCTCCTCGTCCTACCTGACCGTCTCCACACCACTCACGCTGCTGGTCGTGACCCGTCGTACCTGGTGCGAAGGAAGGGCATGGTGATGTTGGCCAGCGTGGCCACGATGAGCAGCACCACCTGCAGCACCGTCAGCACGATGTTGACCAGCTTGACGACCAGCGCGCGCGCCTGCGAGTTGCCAATCACCTCGATGTTGACCAGCTGCTGGTGCTCTACCTGCTGGTGCTCCATCCGCGAGATCTTCGCAGCGGGGCGGAACACGGGCAGTTAGATATCGCCCAGAAGCCTACACCCAACCCAGCTACTCCGGCCGGCCGCTGATCGGTGCATTGATTTCGTAGGCTAGCCATGTGGATAATAGTTGTTATCGAAGGTTTGAAGGCTAAGGGGAATATAGGTCACCTTGAAAATTGTCTTGAAATTTGGCTATACGGGGTATTTCGATCTGAAGAAAAAAACAATATGGCATTTGTTTTGACGATGGATATCCGTCGAAAATGGGCAAGTTTCTCTTTTCTCCTTCATGGCCATACAAAACTTCATGCCAATTATGACGTCATGCATATGGTAGCTTGGATATGGAAACTATTGCACATAATAACGACGGACTTTAGGCATATATACGCAGGCTGCTTGTAACGTAAATAACCGTTGTGAGGACCCGAAACAAGTTTCGCGGACCCGAAACTTCTTCTAAAAGGGGCCCACTAGTCCTGTGTCGAGATTACTTAGCGTAGCGAGGTAACTATTTCACCATAACCCGTTTTTCGATCTCCTCTACAAATCTGCCATCTCAGTTAAAAACCCCATGTTAAAGGTGAACTATTCCCTTTAAACGGCCTCGGGTTTGAGGGGCTGAGCTTTGCAGGAGATTTAAACAGACACTGAGACACTGACACCTTCGTTTGAAGGCGCCACTAAATCCTGAAATCTACGAATCATGAAAACTAATAGCCAAGTCATCCGCACCGAAAGCCCCAACCAGTGATCTGAAGGCTTAGCTTTTCAGGTGTTTCTCGGCAAAGTTCTGCATTTGACAAATAATTATCAAACGCAGCTAGTGAGCCAGATATGATGTTGGACTGCTTTTGACACTCTGTCCAACTGATCAGGATCCAGAATGTTTAAATACAGTCCGCACCAACTTCTTGTCAATGGCCGTCCCCTCGAGTACCGCTCGTGGCACCATTTTCCCCGGAGACACTCACCCGAGTATTACACTTGTCCATCATCTCGTGAATGTCCCTGACGCGCTCCTCGCTCTGGTACTGCACCTTCTCCTCCATGTCATGCATGTGCTGCCGCAGGTTCTCCACCTGTGTAACAGCGCATACAACACACGGTGTCAGCTCAGGGCTGGCGCTGGATGACATTTCGGTCGACCGAAACGTTGATGGTGCGTTTGAACAGTGGAGCTAGGCAGTTCGTGGAGATAGGCAATATCCCCATTGCTAAAATTCATATAATTTTAACGATCGACGATGCCTTCAATTTGAGTGAGCAAACAGGTAATGAATAAACTGAGAACATAGTCAGTTCTCTGAAAGTCGTGAAACGCGGGGTTTGAAATATTCATATTATGCTCCTCTTCCGTTACTCATCCGATCTCTGAAAGTCGTGAAACACAGGGTCTGAAATATTAATATTATGCTCCTCTTCAGTTACTCATCCACCAAGTCAAAAAGTCATACGGCTAAACCACCTATGCTTCGCGCCAGCGCAGCCACCCTGCGTTCGTCGTCCACCCACCTCGTTCTGGTGGAGCTCGATGAAGTCGTTCATCTGCTGCTCTAGCCGGTCATATCGGAACCTCTCCTCCTGAAGCGCCTGTGAGAGCAGCGTGATCTCCTGCTGCAGGGTGGCTTTAATCGTATCCACATCCTCCCGCAGCCGGTCGCACTCCTCCTTCCGCTCCCAGAGCTCGGAGATGAGCACCGCGCCGTCGGTCACGACGCCCCCGCCGCCGCCGCCGCCGGCCGAGGAGACGCTGGCCTGGTGCCGGGGGGAGGCGGCGCCGCCCAGCGCTCCAGCGTCGCTGGCCACGCTGCTGATGTCGCTGCCCTCGTCCGAGCGCAGCTGACCTGAGCACAAGACCACATGGCGTGTTAGTATGATCGTGATAGGACGCTCCGGCCGCTTCAGTCAGTCGGTACGGCACACACGGCGTGCTACTTATTAGGGCAGCAAGATACTGCGAGCGCCGGAGTCTGGCAGGAGATACTGGCTCAGTCACAGGTTCAGTCACTCGGTACGGCACACACGACGTGCTACTTATTAGGGCAGCAAGATACTGCGAGCGCCGGAGTCTGGCAGGAGATACTGGCTCAGTCACAGGTTCAGTCACTCGGTACGGCACACACGGCGTGCTACTTATTAGGGCAGCAAGATACTGCGAGCGCCGGAGTCTGGCAGGAGATACTGGCTCAGTCACAGGTTCAGTCACTCGGTACGGCACACACGGCGCGCTACATCTCAGGGCAGCAAGATACTGCGAGCGCCAGAGTCTGTCAGGAGATACTGGCTCAGTCACAGGTTCAGTCACTCGGTACGGCACACACGGCGTGCTACTTATTAGGGCAGCAAGATACTGCGAGCGCCGGAGTCTGTCGGGAGATACTGGCTCAGTCACAGGACCTTGATATGAATGAATATCTTGTCTACTCAGTGTTCGGTCTAGGCACAATAAACGTCACGAAATGCACGGCAACACGCACGTCATGCGGCACGGCATGAGATATAAAGGGATATAGTTCGGTCCGAAATACTGCCTTTCGTCAATGACTGTGGTCAGACCATAGTGTTATATAGTCATAGTGTTGTATAGTCATAGTGTTGTATAGTCTTAGTGTTGTATAGTCTTAGTGTTGTATAGTGATAGTGTTGTATAGTCATAGTGGTGTATAGTATTAGTGTTGCATAGTCATAGTGTTGTATAGTCTTAGTGTTGTATAGTCATAGTGTTGTATAGTCTTAGTGTTGTATAGTCATAGTGTTGTATAGTCTTAGTGTTGTATAGTCTTAGTGTTGTATAGTCTTAGTGTTGTATAGTCTTAGTGTTGTATAGTCATAGTGTTGTATAGTCATATTGTTGTATAGTTATAGTGTTGTATAGTCATAGTCTACCTCGTCTTCATCGCCGTGTACAATCGGCTGAGTGCCAGGGGGGGGACTCACCGACGCTGGTGTTGCCGCTGAGTGGAGGACGGGGGAGGAGGGAGGGAGGACTCACCGACGCTGGTGTTGCCGCTGACAGCAAGTCATACTGTCGGGATGAGGACGGGAGGGAGGAGGAGGGAGGACTCACCGACGCTGGTGTTGCCGCTGACTGGAGGACGGGAGGGAGGAGGAGGAGGGAGGACTCACCGACGCTGGTGTTGCCGCTGACTGGAGGACGGGAGGGAGGAGGAGGAGGGAGGACTCACCGACGCTGGTGTTGCCGCTGACTATGGAGGACGGGATGCCCGGGGGCAGTGTGGAGCTGCCGTGGTGACTCCGCGTCGGCGTGCCCTCTGACGAGTCGTCTGGCGGAGACATCAGTCGGTTACCAACACAGTCGCCGACACACTCATTTCCATCAAAACACGGACATCAGAGACGCCGGCCAGTTACCACTGACACGTGCGCTACTCACATATCAAGTCGCGGTCATTCCCATCAAGAAAACGGGCCATCTGCAATCTCATTAAGAATACGAATATCCAATAACATGTGCGAACCGGCATGTCGTGAACCGCACTCCGGCAGCTATCGTTTACTCCCACACCGTGCCCCTTCGACAGCGACTGCGAGTCGACA
>JAXIVJ010000349.1:0-15000 GCA_036785665.1 Chirona hameri | reverse complement strand
TGTGTGTGTGTGTGTGTGTGTGTGTGTGTGTGTGTGTGTGTGTGTGTGTGTGTGTGTGTGTGTGTGTGTGTGTGTGTGTGTGTGTGTGTGTGTGTGTGTGTGTGTGTGTGTGTGTGTGTGTGTGTGTGTGTGTGTGTGTGTGTGTGTGTGTGTGTGTGTGTGTGTGTGTGTGTGTGTGTGTGTGTGTGTGTGTGTGTGTGTGTGTGTGTGTGTGTGTGTGTGTGTGTGTGTGTGTGTGTGTGTGTGTGTGTGTGTGTGTGTGTGTGTGTGTGTGTGTGTGTGTGTGTGTGTGTGTGTGTGTGTGTGTGTGTGTGTGTGTGTGTGTGTGTGTGTGTGTGTGTGTGTGTGTGTGTGTGTGTGTGTGTGTGTGTGTGTGTGTGTGTGTGTGTGTGTGTGTGTGTGTGTGTGTGTGTGTGTGTGTGTGTGTGTGTGTGTGTGTGTGTGTGTGTGTGTGTGTGTGTGTGTGTGTGTGTGTGTGTGTGTGTGTGTGTGTGTGTGTGTGTGTGTGTGTGTGTGTGTGTGTGTGTGTGTGTGTGTGTGTGTGTGTGTGTGTGTGTGTGTGTGTGTGTGTGTGTGTGTGTGTGTGTGTGTGTGTGTGTGTGTGTGTGTGTGTGTGTGTGTGTGTGTGTGTGTGTGTGTGTGTGTGTGTGTGTGTGTGTGTGTGTGTGTGTGTGTGTGTGTGTGTGTGTGTGTGTGTGTGTGTGTGTGTGTGTGTGTGTGTGTGTGTGTGTGTGTGTGTGTGTGTGTGTGTGTGTGTGTGTGTGTGTGTGTGTGTGTGTGTGTGTGTGTGTGTGTGTGTGTGTGTGTGTGTGTGTGTGTGTGTGTGTGTGTGTGTGTGTGTGTGTGTGTGTGTGTGTGTGTGTGTGTGTGTGTGTGTGTGTGTGTGTGTGTGTGTGTGTGTGTGTGTGTGTGTGTGTGTGTGTGTGTGTGTGTGTGTGTGTGTGTGTGTGTGTGTGTGTGTGTGTGTGTGTGTGTGTGTGTGTGTGTGTGTGTGTGTGTGTGTGTGTGTGTGTGTGTGTGTGTGTGTGTGTGTGTGTGTGTGTGTGTGTGTGTGTGTGTGTGTGTGTGTGTGTGTGTGTGTGTGTGTGTGTGTGTGTGTGTGTGTGTGTGTGTGTGTGTGTGTGTGTGTGTGTGTGTGTGTGTGTGTGTGTGTGTGTGTGTGTGTGTGTGTGTGTGTGTGTGTGTGTGTGTGTGTGTGTGTGTGTGTGTGTGTGTGTGTGTGTGTGTGTGTGTGTGTGTGTGTGTGTGTGTGTGTGTGTGTGTGTGTGTGTGTGTGTGTGTGTGTGTGTGTGTGTGTGTGTGTGTGTGTGTGTGTGTGTGTGTGTGTGTGTGTGTGTGTGTGTGTGTGTGTGTGTGTGTGTGTGTGTGTGTGTGTGTGTGTGTGTGTGTGTGTGTGTGTGTGTGTGTGTGTGTGTGTGTGTGTGTGTGTGTGTGTGTGTGTGTGTGTGTGTGTGTGTGTGTGTGTGTGTGTGTGTGTGTGTGTGTGTGTGTGTGTGTGTGTGTGTGTGTGTGTGTGTGTGTGTGTGTGTGTGTGTGTGTGTGTGTGTGTGTGTGTGTGTGTGTGTGTGTGTGTGTGTGTGTGTGTGTGTGTGTGTGTGTGTGTGTGTGTGTGTGTGTGTGTGTGTGTGTGTGTGTGTGTGTGTGTGTGTGTGTGTGTGTGTGTGTGTGTGTGTGTGTGTGTGTGTGTGTGTGTGTGTGTGTGTGTGTGTGTGTGTGTGTGTGTGTGTGTGTGTGTGTGTGTGTGTGTGTGTGTGTGTGTGTGTGTGTGTGTGTGTGTGTGTGTGTGTGTGTGTGTGTGTGTGTGTGTGTGTGTGTGTGTGTGTGTGTGTGTGTGTGTGTGTGTGTGTGTGTGTGTGTGTGTGTGTGTGTGTGTGTGTGTGTGTGTGTGTGTGTGTGTGTGTGTGTGTGTGTGTGTGTGTGTGTGTGTGTGTGTGTGTGTGTGTGTGTGTGTGTGTGTGTGTGTGTGTGTGTGTGTGTGTGTGTGTGTGTGTGTGTGTGTGTGTGTGTGTGTGTGTGTGTGTGTGTGTGTGTGTGTGTGTGTGTGTGTGTGTGTGTGTGTGTGTGTGTGTGTGTGTGTGTGTGTGTGTGTGTGTGTGTGTGTGTGTGTGTGTGTGTGTGTGTGTGTGTGTGTGTGTGTGTGTGTGTGTGTGTGTGTGTGTGTGTGTGTGTGTGTGTGTGTGTGTGTGTGTGTGTGTGTGTGTGTGTGTGTGTGTGTGTGTGTGTGTGTGTGTGTGTGTGTGTGTGTGTGTGTGTGTGTGTGTGTGTGTGTGTGTGTGTGTGTGTGTGTGTGTGTGTGTGTGTGTGTGTGTGTGTGTGTGTGTGTGTGTGTGTGTGTGTGTGTGTGTGTGTGTGTGTGTGTGTGTGTGTGTGTGTGTGTGTGTGTGTGTGTGTGTGTGTGTGTGTGTGTGTGTGTGTGTGTGTGTGTGTGTGTGTGTGTGTGTGTGTGTGTGTGTGTGTGTGTGTGTGTGTGTGTGTGTGTGTGTGTGTGTGTGTGTGTGTGTGTGTGTGTGTGTGTGTGTGTGTGTGTGTGTGTGTGTGTGTGTGTGTGTGTGTGTGTGTGTGTGTGTGTGTGTGTGTGTGTGTGTGTGTGTGTGTGTGTGTGTGTGTGTGTGTGTGTGTGTGTGTGTGTGTGTGTGTGTGTGTGTGTGTGTGTGTGTGTGTGTGTGTGTGTGTGTGTGTGTGTGTGTGTGTGTGTGTGTGTGTGTGTGTGTGTGTGTGTGTGTGTGTGTGTGTGTGTGTGTGTGTGTGTGTGTGTGTGTGTGTGTGTGTGTGTGTGTGTGTGTGTGTGTGTGTGTGTGTGTGTGTGTGTGTGTGTGTGTGTGTGTGTGTGTGTGTGTGTGTGTGTGTGTGTGTGTGTGTGTGTGTGTGTGTGTGTGTGTGTGTGTGTGTGTGTGTGTGTGTGTGGTGTTGTGTGTGTGTGTGTGTGTGTGTGTGTGTGTGTGTGTGTGTGTGTGTGTGTGTGTGTGTGTGTGTGTGTGTGTGGTGTGTGTGTGTGTGTGTGTGTGTGTGTGTGTGTGTGTGTGTGTGTGTGTGTGTGTGTGTTGTGTGTGTGTGTGTGTGTGTGTGTGTGTGTGTGTGTGTGTGTGTGTGTGTGTGGTGTGTGTGTGTGTGTGTGTGTGTGTGTGTGTGTGTGTGTGTGTGTGTGTGTGTGTGTGTGTGTGTGTGTGTGTGTGTGTGTGTGTGTGTGTGTGTGTGTGTGTGTGTGTGTGTGTGTGTGTGTGTGTGTGTGTGTGTGTGTGTGTGTGTGTGTGTGTGTGTGTGTGTGTGTGTGTGTGTGTGTGTGTGTGTGTGTGTGTGTGTGTGTGTGTGTGTGTGTGTGTGTGTGTGTGTGTGTGTGTGTGTGTGTGTGTGTGTGTGTGTGTGTGTGTGTGTGTGTGTGTGTGTGTGTGTGTGTGTGTGTGTGTGTGTGTGTGTGTGTGTGTGTGTGTGTGTGTGTGTGTGTGTGTGTGTGTGTGTGTGTGTGTGTGTGTGTGTGTGTGTGTGTGTGTGTGGTGTGTGTGTGTGTGTGTGTGTGTGTGTGTGTGTGTGTGTGTGTGTGTGTGTGTGTGTGTGTGTGTGTGTGTGTGTGTGTGTGTGTGTGTGGTGTGTGTGTGTGTGTGTGTGTGTGTGTGTGTGTGTGTGTGTGTGTGTGTGTGTGTGTGTGTGTGTGTGTGTGTGTGTGTGTGTGTGTGTGTGTGTGTGTGTGTGTGTGTGTGTGTGTGTGTGTGTGTGTGTGTGTGTGTGTGTGTGTGTGTGTGTGTGTGTGTGTGTGTGTGTGTGTGTGTGTGTGTGTGTGTGTGTGTGTGTGTGTGTGTGTGTGTGTGTGTGTGTGTGTGTGTGTGTGTGTGTGTGTGTGTGTGTGTGTGTGTGTGTGTGTGTGTGTGTGTGTGTGTGTGTGTGTGTGTGTGTGTGTGTGTGTGTGTGTGTGTGTGTGTGTGTGTGTGTGTGTGTGTGTGTGTGTGTGTGTGTGTGGTGTGTGTGTGTGTGTGTGTGTGTGTGTGTGTGTGTGTGTGTGTGTGTGTGTGTGTGTGTGTGTGTGTGTGTGTGTGTGTGTGTGTGTGTGTGTGTGTGTGTGTGTGTGTGTGTGTGTGTGTGTGTGTGTGTGTGTGTGTGTGTGTGTGTGTGTGTGTGTGTGTGTGTGTGTGTGTGTGTGTGTGTGTGTGTGTGTGTGTGTGTGTGTGTGTGTGTGTGTGTGTGTGTGTGTGTGTGTGTGTGTGTGTGTGTGTGTGTGTGTGTGTGTGTGTGTGTGTGTGTGTGTGTGTGTGTGTGTGTGTGTGTGTGTGTGTGTGTGTGTGTGTGTGTGTGTGTGTGTGTGTGTGTGTGTGTGTGTGTGTGTGTGTGTGTGTGTGTGTGTGTGTGTGTGTGTGTGTGTGTGTGTGTGTGTGTGTGTGTGTGTGTGTGTGTGTGTGTGTGTGTGTGTGTGTGTGTGTGTGTGTGTGTGTGTGTGTGTGTGTGTGTGTGTGTGTGTGTGTGTGTGTGTGTGTGTGTGTGTGTGTGTGTGTGTGTGTGTGTGTGTGTGTGTGTGTGTGTGTGTGTGTGTGTGTGTGTGTGTGTGTGTGTGTGTGTGTGTGTGTGTGTGTGTGTGTGTGTGTGTGTGTGTGTGTGTGTGTGTGTGTGTGTGTGTGTGTGTGTGTGTGTGTGTGTGTGTGTGTGTGTGTGTGTGTGTGTGTGTGTGTGTGTGTGTGTGTGTGTGTGTGTGTGTGTGTGTGTGTGTGTGTGTGTGTGTGTGTGTGTGTGTGTGTGTGTGTGTGTGTGTGTGTGTGTGTGTGTGTGTGTGTGTGTGTGTGTGTGTGTGTGTGTGTGTGTGTGTGTGTGTGTGTGTGTGTGTGTGTGTGTGTGTGTGTGTGTGTGTGTGTGTGTGTGTGTGTGTGTGTGTGTGTGTGTGTGTGTGTGTGTGTGTGTGTGTGTGTGTGTGTGTGTGTGTGTGTGTGTGTGTGTGTGTGTGTGTGTGTGTGTGTGTGTGTGTGTGTGTGTTGTGTGTGTGTGTGTGTGTGTGTGTGTGTGTGTGTGTGTGTGTGTGTGTGTGTGTGTGTGTGTGTGTGTGTGTGTGTGTGTGTGTGTGTGTGTGTGTGTGTGTGTGTGTGTGTGTGTGTGTGTGTGTGTGTGTGTGTGTGTGTGTGTGTGTGTGTGTGTGTGTGTGTGTGTGTGTGTGTGTGTGTGTGTGTGTGTGTGTGTGTGTGTGTGTGTGTGTGTGTGTGTGTGTGTGTGTGTGTGTGTGTGTGTGTGTGTGTGTGTGTGTGTGTGTGTGTGTGTGTGTGTGTGTGTGTGTGTGTGTGTGTGTGTGTGTGTGTGTGTGTGTGTGTGTGTGTGTGTGTGTGTGTGTGTGTGTGTGTGTGTGTGTGTGTGTGTGTGTGTGTGTGTGTGTGTGTGTGTGTGTGTGTGTGTGTGTGTGTGTGTGTGTGTGTGTGTGTGTGTGTGTGTGTGTGTGTGTGTGTGTGTGTGTGTGTGTGTGTGTGTGTGTGTGTGTGTGTGTGTGTGTGTGTGTGTGTGTGTGTGTGTGTGTGTGTGTGTGTGTGTGTGTGTGTGTGTGTGTGTGTGTGTGTGTGTGTGTGTGTGTGTGTGTGTGTGTGTGTGTGTGTGTGTGTGTGTGTGTGTGTGTGTGTGTGTGTGTGTGTGTGTGTGTGTGTGTGTGTGTGTGTGTGTGTGTGTGTGTGTGTGTGTGTGTGTGTGTTGTGTGTGTGTGTGTGTGTGTGTGTGTGTGTGTGTGTGTGTGTGTGTGTGTGTGTGTGTGTGTGTGTGTGTGTGTGTGTGTGTGTGTGTGTGTGTGTGTGTGTGTGTGTGTGTGTGTGTGTGTGTGTGTGTGTGTGTGTGTGTGTGTGTGTGTGTGTGTGTGTGTGTGTGTGTGTGTGTGTGTGTGTGTGTGTGTGTGTGTGTGTGTGTGTGTGTGTGTGTGTGTGTGTGTGTGTGTGTGTGTGTGTGTGTGTGTGTGTGTGTGTGTGTGTGTGTGTGTGTGTGTGTGTGTGTGTGTGTGTGTGTGTGTGTGTGTGTGTGTGTGTGTGTGTGTGTGTGTGTGTGTGTGTGTGTGTGTGTGTGTGTGTGTGTGTGTGTGTGTGTGTGTGTGTGTGTGTGTGTTGTGTGTGTGTGTGTGTGTGTGTGTGTGTGTGTGTGTGTGTGTGTGTGTGTGTGTGTGTGTGTGTGTGTGTGTGTGTGTGTGTGTGTGTGTGTGTGTGTGTGTGTGTGTGTGTGTGTGTGTGTGTGTGTGTGTGTGTGTGTGTGTGTGTGTGTGTGTGTGTGTGTGTGTGTGTGTGTGTGTGTGTGTGTGTGTGTGTGTGTGTGTGTGTGTGTGTGTGTGTGTGTGTGTGTGTGTGTGTGTGTGTGTGTGTGTGTGTGTGTGAGTGTGTGTGTGTGTGTGTGTGTGTGTGTGTGTGTGTGTGTGTGTGTGTGTGTGTGTGTGTGTGTGTGTGTGTGTGTGTGTGTGTGTGTGTGTGTGTGTGTGTGTGTGTGTGTGTGTGTGTGTGTGTGTGTGTGTGTGTGTGTGTGTGTGTGTGTGTGTGTGTGTGTGTGTGTGTGTGTGTGTGTGTGTGTGTGTGTGTGTGTGTGTGTGTGTTGTGTGTGTGTGTGTGTGTGTGTGTGTGTGTGTGTGTGTGTGTGTGTGTGTGTGTGTGTGTGTGTGTGTGTGTGTGTGTGTGTGTGTGTGTGTGTGTGTGTGTGTGTGTGTGTGTGTGTGTGTGTGTGTGTGTGTGTGTGTGTGTGTGTGGTGTGTGTGTGTGTGTGTGTGTGTGTGTGTGTGTGTGTGTGTGTGTGTGTGTGTGTGTGTGTGTGTGTGTGTGTGTGTGTGTGTGTGTGTGTGTGTGTGTGTGTGTGTGTGTGTGTGTGTGTGTGTGTGTGTGTGTGTGTGTGTGTGTGTGTGTGTGTGTGTGTGTGTGTGTGTGTGTGTGTGTGTGTGTGTGTGTGTGTGTGTGTGTGTGTGTGTGTGTGTGTGTGTGTGTGTGTGTGTGTGTGTGTGTGTGTGTGTGTGTGTGTGTGTGTGTGTGTGTGTGTGTGTGTGTGTGTGTGTGTGTGTGTGTGTGTGTGTGTGTGTGTGTGGTGTGTGTGTGTGTGTGTGTGTGTGTGTGTGTGTGTGTGTGTGTGTGTGTGTGTGTGTGTGTGTGTGTGTGTGTGTGTGTGTGTGTGTGTGTGTGTGTGTGTGTGTGTGTGTGTGTGTGTGTGTGTGTGTGTGTGTGTGTGTGTGTGTGTGTGTGTGTGTGTGTGTGTGTGTGTGTGTGTGTGTGTGTGTGTGTGTGTGTGTGTGTGTGTGTGTGTGTGTGTGTGTGTGTGTGTGTGTGTGTGTGTGTGTGTGTGTGTGTGTGTGTGTGTGTGTGTGTGTGTGTGTGTGTGTGTGTGTGTGTGTGTGTGTGTGTGTGTGTGTGTGTGTGTGTGTGTGTGTGTGTGTGTGTGTGTGTGTGTGTGTGTGTGTGTGTGTGTGTGTGTGTGTGTGTGTGTGTGTGTGTGTGTGTGTGTGTGTGTGTGTGTGTGTGTGTGTGTGTGTGTGTGTGTGTGTGTGTGTGTGTGTGTGTGTGTGTGTGTGTGTGTGTGTGTGTGTGTGTGTGTGTGTGTGTGTGTGTGTGTGTGTGTGTGTGTGTGTGTGTGTGTGTGTGTGTGTGTGTGTGTGTGTGTGTGTGTGTGTGTGTGTGTGTGTGTGTGTGTGTGTGTGTGTGTGTGTGTGTGTGTGTGTGTGTGTGTGTGTGTGTGTGTGTGTGTGTGTGTGTGTGTGTGTGTGTGTGTGTGTGTGTGTGTGTGTGTGTGTGTGTGTGTGTGTGTGTGTGTGTGTGTGTGTGTGTGTGTGTGTGTGTGTGTGTGTGTGTGTGTGTGTGTGTGTGTGTGTGTGTGTGTGTGTGTGTGTGTGTGTGTGTGTGTGTGTGTGTGTGTGTGTGTGTGTGTGTGTGTGTGTGTGTGTGTGTGTGTGTGTTGTGTGTGTGTGTGTGTGTGTGTGTGTGTGTGTGTGTGTGTGTGTGTGTGTGTGTGTGTGTGTGTGTGTGTGTGTGTGTGTGTGTGTGTGTGTGTGTGTGTGTGTGTGTGTGTGTGTGTGTGTGTGTGTGTGTGTGTGTGTGTGTGTGTGTGTGTGTGTGTGTGTGTGTGTGTGTGTGTGTGTGTGTGTGTGTGTGTGTGTGTGTGTGTGTGTGTGTGTGTGTGTGTGTGTGTGTGTGTGTGTGTGTGTGTGTGTGTGTGTGTGTGTGTGTGTGTGTGTGTGTGTGTGTGTGTGTGTGTGTGTGTGTGTGTGTGTGTGTGTGTGTGTGTGTGTGTGTGTGTGTGTGTGTGGTGTGTGTGTGTGTGTGTGTGTGTGTGTGTGTGTGTGTGTGTGTGTGTGTGTGTGTGTGTGTGTGTGTGTGTGTGTGTGTGTGTGTGTGTGTGTGTGTGTGTGTGTGTGTGTGTGTGTGTGTGTGTGTGTGTGTGTGTGTGTGTGTGTGTGTGTGTGTGTGTGTGTGTGTGTGTTGTGTGTGTGTGTGTGTGTGTGTGTGTGTGTGTGTGTGTGTGTGTGTGTGTGTGTGTGTGTGTGTGTGTGTGTGTGTGTGTGTGTGTGTTGTGTGTGTGTGTGTGTGTGTGTGTGTGTGTGTGTGTGTGTGTGTGTGTGTGTGTGTGTGTGTGTGTGTGTGTGTGTGTGTGTGTGTGTGTGTGTGTGTGTGTGTGTGTGTGTGTGTGTGTGTGTGTGTGTGTGTGTGTGTGTGTGTGTGTGTGTGTGTGTGTGTGTGTGTGTGTGTGTGTGTGTGTGTTGTGTGTGTGTGTGTGTGTGTGTGTGTGTGTGTGTGTGTGTGTGTGTGTGTGTGTGTGTGTGTGTGTGTGTGTGTGTGTGTGTGTGTGTGTGTGTGTGTGTGTGTGTGTGTGTGTGTGTGTGTGTGTGTGTGTGTGTGTGTGTGTGTGTGTGTGTGTGTGTGTGTGTGTGTGTGTGTGTGTGTGTTGTGTGTGTGTGTGTGTGTGTGTGTGTGTGTGTGTGTGTGTGTGTGTGTGTGTGTGTGTGTGTGTGTGTGTGTGTGTGTGTGTGTGTGTGTGTGTGTGTGTGTGTGTGTGTGTGTGTGTGTGTGTGTGTGTGTGTGTGTGTGTGTGTGTGTGTGTGTGTGTGTGTGTGTGTGTGTGTGTGTGTGTGTGTGTGTGTGTGTGTGTGTGTGTGTGTGTGTGTGTGTGTGTGTGTGTGTGTGTGTGTGTGTGTGTGTGTGTGTGTGTGTGTGTGTGTGTGTGTGTGTGTGTGTGTGTGTGTGTGTGTGTGTGTGTGTGTGTGTGTGTGTGTGTGTGTGTCAGGGCGTCGCCGGACGGTACTTACTCTGCTGCGCCCTGGATTCCGCCCTTCATGTTGCCCACCACAGCCCTGCAGGGAGGGAGGGAGGGGTCACATCGGCTGTGCCGGTACCGCGGGGAGGGAGGGAGGGAGACAGGGGCGGGTCACATCGGCTGTGCCGGTTCTGCGGGGAGGGAGACAGGGACGGGTCACATCGGCTGTGCCGGTACTGCGGGGAGGGAGACAGGGACGGGTCACATCGGCTATGCCGGTACTGCGGGGAGGGAGACAGGGACGGGTCACATCGGCTGTGCCGGTACTGCGGGGGAGGGAGGGAGACAGGGACGGGTCACATCGGCTGTGTCGGTACCGCGGGGAGGGAGGGAGGGAGACAGGGACGGGTCACATCGGCTGTGCCGGTACTGCAGAGAACGGGTTACATCGGCTGTGTCGGTACTGCGGGGAGGGAGGGAGACAGGGACGGGTCACATCGGCTGTGTCGGTACTGCGGGGAGGGAGGGAGACAGGGACGGGTCACATCGGCTGTGCCGGTACTGCGGGGGAGGGAGACAGGGGACGGGTCACATCGGCTGTTGTCGGTACTGCGGGGAGGGAGGGACACAGGGACGGGTCACATCGGCTGTGTCGGTACTGAGGGGAGGGAGGGAGGGAGGGGAGACAGGGACGGGTCACATCGGCTGTGCCGGTACTGCGGGGAGGGAGGGAGACAGGGACGGGTCACATCGGCTGTGTCGGTACTGCGGGGGAGGGAGACAGGGACGGGTCACATCGGCTGTGCCGGTACTGCGGGGAGGGAGGGAGGGAGACAGGGACGGGGTCACATCGGCTGTGCCGGTACTGCGGGAAGGGAGACAGGGACGGGTCACATCGGCTGTGCCGGTTACTGCGGGGAGGGAGACAGGGACGGGTCACATCGGCTGTGCCGGTACTGCGGGGAGGGAGGGAGACAGGGACGGGTCACATCGGCTGTGCCGGTACTGCGGGGAGGGAGACAGGGGCGGGTCACATCGGCTGTGCCGGTACTGCGGGGAGGGAGGGAGACAGGGACGGGTCACATTGGCTGTGCCGGTACTGCGGGGAGGGGAGGGAGACAGGGGACGGGTCACATCGGCTGTGCCGGTACTGCGGGGAGGGAGGGAGGGAGACAGGGACGGGTCACATCGGCTGTGCCGGGTACTGCGGGGAGGGAGACAGGGACGGGTCACATCGGCTGTGCCGGTACTGCGGGGAGGGAGGGAGGGAGACAGGGAGGGGTCACATCGGCTGTGCCGGTACTGCGGGGAGGGAGGGAGACAGGGACGGGTCACATCGGCTGTGTCGGTACTGCGGGGAGGGAGGAAGGGAGACAGGGACGGGTCCACATCGGCTGTGCCGGTACTGCGGGGAGGAGGGAGGGAGGGGAGACAGGGACGGGTCACATCGGCTGTGCCGGTACTGCGGGGAGGGAGGGAGGACAGGGACGGGTCACATCGGCTGTGCCGGTACTGCGGGGAGGGAGGAGACAGGGACGGGTCACATCGGCTGTGCCGGTACTGCGGGGAGGGAGGGAGGGAGACAGGGACGGGTCACATCGGCTGTGCCGGTACTGCGGGGAGGGAGACAGGGGCAGGTCACACCGGCTGTGCCGGTACTGCGGGGAGGGAGGGAGGGAGACGGGACGGGTCACATCGGCTGTGCCGGTACCGCGGGGGAGGGAGGGAGACAGGGACGGGTCACATCGGCTGTGCCGGTACCGCGGGGAGGGAGGGAGGGAGACAGGGACGGGTCACATCGGCTGTGCCGGTACTGCGGGAGGGAGGGAGACAGGGACGGGTCACATCGGCTGTGCCGGTACTGCGGGGAGGGAGGGAGACAGGGACGGGTCACATCGGCTGTGCCGGTACTGCGGGGAGGGAGGGAGGGACGGGTCACATCGGCTGTGCCGGTACCGCGGGGAGGGAGGGAGGGGAGACAGGGACGGGTCACATCGGCTGTGCCGGTACTGCGGGGAGGGAGACAGGGGCGGGTCACATCGGCTGTGCCGGTACTGCGGGGAGGGAGGGAGGGAGACAGGGACGGGTCACATCGGCTGTGCCGGTACTGCGGGGAGGGAGACAGGGGCGGGTCACATCGGCTGTGCCGGTACCGCGGGGAGGGAGGGAGGGAGACAGGGACGTGTCACATCGGCTGTGCCGGGTACCGCGGGGAGGAGGGAGGGAGACAGGGACGGGTCACATCGGCTGTGCCGGTACTGCGGGGAGGGAGGGAGGGAGACAGGGACGGGTCACATCGGCTGTGTCGGTACTGCGGGGAGGGAGGGAGACAGGGACGGGTCACATCGACTGTGCCGGTACTGCGGGGAGGGAGGGAGACAGGGACGGGTCACATCGGCTGTGCCGGTACTGCGGGGAGGGAGGGAGGGACGGGTCACATCGCTGTGCCGGTACTGCGGGGAGGGAGGGAGGGAGGGAGGGACGGGGTCACATCGGCTGTGTCGGTACTGCAGGGAGGGAGGGAGGGAGACAGGGACGGGTCACATCGGCTGTGCCGGTACTGCGGGGGAGGGAGACAGGGACGGGTCACATCGACTGTGTCGGTACTGCGGGAAGGGAGGGAGACAGGGACGGGTCACATCGGGCTGTGCCGGTACTGCGGGGAGGGAGGGAGGGACGGGTCACATCGGCTGTGCCGGTACTGCGGGGAGGGAGGGAGGGACGGGTCACATCGGCTGTGTCGGTACTGCGGGGAGGGAGGGAGGGAGACAGGGACGGGTCACATCGGCTGTGCCGGTACTGCGGGGAGGGAGACAGGGACGGGTCACATCGACTGTGCCGGTACTGCGGGAAGGGAGGGAGACAGGGACGGGTCACATCGGCTGTGCCGGTACTGCGGGGAGGGAGGGAGGGAGACAGGACGGGTCACATCGGCTGTGCCGGTACTGCGGGGAGGGAGGGAGGGACGGGTCACATCGGCTGTGCCGGTACTGCGGGGAGGGAGGGAGGGAGGAGGGAGGGACGGGTCACATCGGCTGTGTCGGTACTGCGGGGAGGGAGGGAGACAGGGACGGGTCACATCGGCTGTGTCGGTACTGCGGGGAGGGAGGGAGGGAGACAGGGACGGGTCACATCGGCTGTGCCGGTACTGCGGGGAGGGAGACAGGGACGGGTCACATCGGCTGTGCCGGTACTGCGGGGAGGGAGGGAGGGACGGGTCACATCGGCTGTGCCGGTACTGCGGGGAGGGAGACAGGGACGGGTCACATCGACTGTGCCGGTACTGCGGGGAGGGAGGGAGACAGGGACGGGTCACATCGGCTGTGTCGGTACTGCGGGGAGGGAGACAGGGGCGGGTCACATCGGCTGGTGCCGGTACTGCGGGAGGGAGGGAGACAGGGACGGGTCACATCGGCTGTGCCGGTACTGCGGGGAGGGAGGGAGGGACGGGTCACATCGGCTGTGCCGGTACTGCGGGAGGAGGGAGGGAGGGAGGGACGGGTCACATCGGCTGTGTCGGTACTGCGGGGAGGGAGGGAGGGAGACAGGGACGGGTCACATCGGCTGTGCCGGTACTGCGGGGAGGGAGGGAGGAGACGGGGACGGGTCACATCGACTGTGCCGGTACTGCGGGGAGGGAGGGAGACAGGGACGGGTCACATCGGCTGTGCCGGTACTGCGGGGAGGGAGGGAGGGACGGGTCACATCGGCTGTGCCGGTACTGCGGGGGAGGGAGGGAGACAGGGACGGGTCACATCGGCTGTGCCGGTACTGCGGGGAGGGAGGGAGGGACGGGTCACATCGGCTGTGCGGTACTGCGGGGAGGGAGGGAGGGAGGGAGGGACGGGTCACATCGGCTGTGTCGGTACTGCGGGGAGGGAGGGAGGGAGACAGGGACGGGTCACATCGGCTGTGCCGGTACTGCGGGGAGGGAGACAGGGACGGGTCACATCGACTGTGCCGGTACTGCGGGAGGGAGGGAGACAGGGACGGGTCACATCGGCTGTGCCGGTACTGCGGGGAGGGGAGGGAGGGACGGGTTACATCGGCTGTGCCGGTACTGCGGGGGAGGGAGGAGACAGGGGCGGGTCACATCGGCTGTGCGGTACTGCGGGGAGGGAGACAGGGACGGGTCACATCGGCTGTGCCGGTACTGCGGGGGAGGGGGGGAGGGAGACAGGGACGGGTTCACATCGGCTGTGCCGGTACTGCGGGGAGGGAGGGAGGGAGACGGGGACGGGTCACATCGGCTGTGCCGGTACTGCGGGGAGGGGAGGGAGGGAGACGGGACGGGTCACATCGGCTGTGCCGGTACTGCGGGGAGGGAGGGAGGGAGGGAGGGAGGGAGGGAGGGAGGGAGGGAGGGAGGGAGGGAGGGAGACAGGGGCGGGTCACATCGGCTATGCCGGTAGAACTCAGCACATGGTGTGAACTGCAACCGGTTCCGGTCTGACTAAAACTGGTTATATTATGCCCGATAGTAACCATCCGGAGACGATAGTAAACATTATCAACCGACAGTTGCCAGCGCAATACATTCTCAGCCGCCGATACCCTTACTCTACAATACCATCCTCATGACGGCATGATAGAGCACTGCTCTGCTCGCTCACTGGACCAGCTGAGTGATACAGCACACGGTGCCAACACACGGCCACAACACAACACACGGCCACAACACAACACACGGCTACACAACACACGGCCAACAACACAACACACGGCTACACAACACACCACACGGCCACAACACAACACACGGCCAACAACACAACACACGGCCACAACACACGGCCACAACACAACACACGGCCAACAACACAACACACGGGACACAACACAACACACGGCCACAACACAACACACACGGCCACAACACAACACACGGCTACACAACACACCACACACGGCCCACAACACAACACACAGCCAACAACACAACACACGGCCACAACACACGGCCACAACACAACACACGGCCAACAACACAACACACGGCCACAACACAACACACGGCCACAACACAACACACGGCCACACCACAACACACGGCCACACACAACACACGGCCACAACACAACACACGGCCAACAACACAACACACTGCCACAACACAACACACGGGCAACAACACAACACACGGCACAACACAACACACGGCCAATAACACAACACACGGCCACACCACAACACACGGCCAACAACACAACACAACACACGGCCACACCACAACATACGGCCACAACACAACACACGGGCACAACACACGGCCAACAACACAACACAACACACGGCCACACCACAACACACGGCCACAACACAACACACGGCCAATAACACAACACACAGCCACAACACAACACACAGCCAACAACACACGGCCAACAACACAACACACGGCCACAACACAACACACGGCCAATAACACAACACACGGCCAACAACACAACACACGGCCACAACACAACACACGGCCACAACACAACACACGACCAACAACACAACACAACACACGACCACAACACAAGGCCACAACCAGGCTCCTAGAATTGCTTTGGAGCTGGGGTGCGGAGTGGAAAACTCTCGACTAAAAATAAGTATAAAGAGTGGAAAATTAAACCAAAAAGCATATGTACCAGGCTTTATCACCCAATTACCTGCTCACCAAATTTAGTTATTACCTATGCCAATTTTTACCTGCCTTTCCATCCACAGGCTGTCCCTATCATTACATCCATAAAGCAGTATCAGGTTTCCAATTATCCAATACATTTTAAAATAAGGAGTGGAAAATTCACTGTAAAACTCAGGAAAAAAAGAGTGGAAAAATAGTATCCA
>JAXIVJ010000348.1:237500-264038 GCA_036785665.1 Chirona hameri | reverse complement strand
GACAACATGTTCTCCAACACTTTTTAACCTCCGAGTATGCGTATGTTGCTCCGAATTGGCCTAACGACCTAGGCCCCACAGTTTGATAGTGCATATATGCCCAAATATGGGCATAACAAAATCTAAAAATTGATTGATCTATTTTTTATCGCCTCCGTAGTTTGCCCAACTGACATGTTGAGAGAAGACGAAAAATAGATGCAACATAAGGTACGGAACGTTTCACGTCAATATCTATCATAGTTTTCAAGATATTGAGAAAATCCGTGAGGGAGCAGATTCTGCCCCCTCCCTTCCCTCCGGGGGGGGGGGGGGGGGGGGGCTGGTTAAGGAAGAGGCATATTTTCCCGTTTAATTGACATCTTGTATTGGCGCCCCCTGGACCATGCCGCCCCTGCTACCGAGGAAATATGCCGCCCTCGGGCCTGCAGCCCCCTGCCTTAGAAAATCCTGGATCCGCCACTGAGTGTTTTAGTGCATGACGGAAACCGCACTAATACACATAGTGCGCAGCTTAGACTTAACCCGCGCCCCGCTTGGGGGGGGGGGGGGGGCAATATTGGATTTTCTCAATAACTTGAAAATTATGATAGATATTGACGTAAAACTTAAAACACCTGATGTTACATCAATTAAATGTCTTTTTTTTAAATCGTTGAAATGTATGTATAACTTTGGGAGAAAATGACGTTTTAATGACGTCATGTCATGCAATGTTTGGTGGAAAAACAATACATGTTTGAAAAACCGTAAAATATCGAGTTTTGCTGAAAACTACAAATGAAAAACGCCAAAAGAAAGGAAATTACATTCTCTTCAAAATGTCTATCTCCGATTTTTGATTTTTGTACCCCCCTCCCCCAAACAAAACAAAAATGTTTTTTCGGGAAAATTTCCACATTTTTTTTTTAGATATTAAAAAACGGAATATACATTAGATAATCAAATATGGAAGAGCAAACACCTGTTTACACTAGATAAAATGCGATTTTGCTGACGACCCGACTCCCCCCCTCCCCGGTCAACAACATGGCTGAGGAGTGAAATTTGATTGTCAACTGACGTACCCCCCCCCCCCCCCCCCCCCCCCCCCCCCCCCCCCCTGAGACAAATCCTGGCTACGTGCCTGACCGCCGCGACTCGAAACGCCCCCCCCCCCCCCTTGCCCAGAACCGTTCCGCCGCCACTGGCCCTCACAACTCCATTATAACCAGAGAGAAGCCTCTCAAATCCCAGAAGTAAACCGAGAAGCCTTAGAATATTTGTAACAGAAGAGAAAATACTCAGTTTGGTTAATATGTCACTAACGGGCGTCGTTACTAACGGCAAGTAATCAGTTGTTATTTTTTCCCCCTCGAAGCGGCGTGAACAATTTTGCCTAGATTTAACTAATAATTCATTAATTTGATTAACATATTTGATATAAAATGGACATTGACGGCATTTTTAACAGAACAAAATAATGGCTGCGAACATCATAGACTGACTGGTACGACCGGTTTAGCTCCCTTTATATTAGGTTTTAATTTGATACATTATTACTATTTGATAACCCTAAATGTTCCTAGCGGCTTGGGGCGCTGCCAATCTTCGCCGGTTGCCAGGTGTACAAGCAGGATTTTGCTAATGTAGGGTCTAGAAGAAAAATCTGCACAAAAACTGTCCTGAAACGTCACAAGCAGGGGCAGAGTTTCCTATACACCTTGGTGGGGCGGGCGCCCCACCAACATTGGTTTTTGCCCCACCCAACATTGATTTTTTGCCCCACCAACTTTAAAAGAAACTGGAGCTGGCCAATATACTTGCACAAGTAACATCAACTACTTCTGACATTTTTAAAATGCGAAACTCATTCAATCTGAGGAAGAGCTGCTATCGCTATATGTTCAACATTTATAAAAAAGAAATTAGGGGATGATTTATAATTTAGTGAATGTATAACATAAGCACAATATGGTACTAGCACCTTACACCATTTTCATGAGAAATTATATCATGAAACTACAGCAGCTTTACATTTACATCAAGTAAATGCCTTCAAATCTGGCAAAACATAGTGGAGTCAAACATAAATGGCCTCACCAAACTTTGGCTATCACCACCAGCATATATTTTTCTGGACATTAAATTGGGTTCAACGACGAATCCATGCTCCGAAACTATGTGAACGATCTGGGTCATTTCTTTACCATTCGATCCGGCGTGGTCCAAAAGTGTTCTGAGTTTTATTCATTTTGGTCCAATTTAAGTGGGCCAAATTTCACCAAAGCCACGCAAAACGAGTTTTGGTGGTTTTGGTCTAATTTTGTCCACTTAGTATTTAGTAACCACTTAATAACCAATCGGTATAACATCCAAAACGGCGCCCTGTTTGGCCACGCCGGATCGAATGGTGAAGAAATGACCCAGATCGGTCCCATAGTTTCGGAGCATGGGCTAGTCTTTGAATCCAATTTAATGTCCAGAAAAATATATGCTCACCACCACACCCAGTGGCAGATCTAGGTTTCGAGTGGGGGGGGGGGGGGGGGCAAAACATTTATCTCCGGAAAAGTTGTTGACCGGGGGGTGGAGGGTGGTGTCGGGTCGTCAGCGCAGAGTCGTTGAGGGGGGGGGGGGGGGGCGTCGGGTCGTCAGCACGAAAGTTTCGTAAATCTCGGAGGGGGTAAATCTCGCCTTCCCGGAACGGGGGGATATGCATTTGCCTACCGATATGTCGTTGGGGAGGGGGGGGGGGCAATTGGGGCATTCCAGAACAGATTGACCAAAAATAATCTCTAAACAACACACTACATCTCATATTTCGATAAAACTACGTGTCTGGGGTTATCTGGGCTGTTGATTTACGCTGTGAACTTTTCAGCCTCGTCCGTCAAATGGTTTTCGAGTTACAGCCTCGGGAAACTTTGTAATGTCAAGCAAAACTCAAATTTTCAGCGGACAATATCTCCCATCTAAACCAGTAAAACGCCTTAATCGGTGATACACGAGCGGTATCTGCTGCTTCCCTGGGACAAACTACATACAAAATAAGTTGTATTACATTCGTCATGATCTCCTTTCTCGAATCCGCCAAAAGGGAGTACGTCCTGAGCGCTGCATGCTTCATCGTATAAATTAATGCTTAGATAAATCAAGCCATTTTTGATCAAGAATGATTTTTGTTCATTTCGACATTTGCATGTGCCACGCGCTGTGGTACCACCCCTATCAGAACGCACCATACAAAAATCAAAATTGATTTGATGGTTTTATCCAATGGTGAAAACCCGATCTCAATCGGAGCAGTGGTTGCAAAGTGATTAGCTTCCGAAAAGCGTCTGTACGGCCGGTTCGGGCCGGGTCCTAGTAAGTTGACGGGAAACCTCACGGGCGCGAATGCGAGTCAGTGGTGTGTGTGTGTGTGTGTGTGGGGGGGGGGGGGGGGGGACATCTTTTTGTGGCTAAAAGGTACCCCCATTTTTTCATCTGCGGATTTGGGCCGGTCACCTTATTTTGGTATTCGAGCTTAAGAAATTCACTTTTCAAATAAAAAAAAGAAGACATGGCTTTACCGAAACCACCAAAATCGGCTGAAAATTCACACATTTTAAAGAAATTCTAGGCAACTTGTACAAAGGACAGTATTTGTAATACATTCATAATTAGAAGAAGAAACAAAAACAGACGAAATCTCATGAGTTTTGGATTTCTGTCGGACGGCCCCTCAAACCAACGTTTTGGGCCGGTCTGCATCCGCTAGAAGGCCCGAGTCCTTACTCGGAACCCTTACTTAGTAAAACGGCAATGTTAACCTGCCATTGACTTGGGGATGGGGAAATATCTCCCCCTGGCGAATCTTCGCAATACCTCAAAAACCAATAGCGATATCAACGTGACACTTTGGGTACCTTCTCCTACACCAATTTTACGTCTTCTGTGCATAAGTGAAGAAATTTTGTCGGGAAAAAAATCGAGATATAACGAATTTAGTGACGTCACTACACACGAGTTTGGCGAATTAAAAAAGCTAAACTTTAAGAGGTCATACAATGTCTGTTTTGAGAAAAATGCAATACAAAAACGTCAGCAAATAGTAAATGCCAAGGGTTACGAAATAGATTCTCAAAATAGTGTTTGACCCGTAAAAAATCATTTAAAAGAAATCAATTAAAAACAAAAATCTTCGGAAAAATGCCCTAAAAATCAAACATGGCAAATATGTTTAAAATTCACCTCATTTCGCATCTTTATGCATAAAGAGGGGATTTAAAAACTTTTCTTAGCAAAGCTGCGTAGACTTTCTTTTGAAATAGGAAACGTGTAAATTTGTTGCCCATTTCAGGCGGTTTGGGAGGCTTGGCCGCTTTGCCCCCTCTTGGATCCGCCAGCGGCCAAAAACATTGGGGGGGGGGGCGAGCGGGTACCATTGGGGGAACATTCGGGGGGGGGGGGGCGAGGGCCACCCTACAAGCATATAAATAGACACCTATGATGCGAGTCATATAAACCTATATACCAGTAAAACGCCTTTTTGGGCGATGACCGAGCGGGCGCGCTCTGGTAAAGGTAAAACAGGTTTGAAATATGAAACGGTAAGGGAGCACACGTGGTAGTAACACATAGTCCTTTTAGTCCGTTTAATCAACCAGAAAAATTGCCAGGCCTCAATGTATGCCAACATAAAAATTAAGTTGTATTAAATTGTTCATGATCTCCTTTCTCGAATCCGCCAAAAGGGAGTACGTCCTGAGCTGCATGAAGCTGCTTAGCTGCATGAAGCTGCTAATTTATACGATGAAGCTGCATGCTTCATCGTATTAATTCATGCTTAGATTAATAAAGCCATTTTTGATCAAGAATGATGTTTGTTCATTTCGACGTTTGCGTGTGCCAACTGCCACGCGCTGTGGTACCACCCCTATCAGAACGCACCATACCGAGAGAAAAAAAATGAATTGATGGACCTATCCAATGGTGAAAACCCAATCTCAATCGGAGCAGTGGTTACAAAGTTATTAGCTTCCGAAAAGAGTCTGTTCTGCCGTGTCGGGCCGGTTCGGGCCGGGTCAAATGTCAATTTGTCTAGTAAGTTGACGAGAAACCTCACGGGCGCTTCGCGCACGCTCGGTAATCACCAGAATCATCAGGAACAATAGATTATTATGATGTAATCATTTTTGGGAATTCGGAAATTTTCCTATTTCAACACGTGATCCCAGGTCAAATCACGTGATTTTATAATGTGGTCTTTTAAATTCGGATTTTTTCCATGCCAGAATGGAGATCGATATATAAACCTTCGATGTTTAAAAAATTGGCGATTTTTTTCTTCTAAATATAATATTTATATTTTTGTATTTGGAAAAAACATGGTCACCAGCACGTCTTTGGTAATAACTTTGCACGTAATTGTGCTAGAGAGCTCAATTAAACGGCATTATGCTTAGGTATCTCGTCGAACTGCTTTCAATGATATACATCAGCCCTGTAGTCGCTCTGTGACCTCAATGTCACGTGACCAGAGGTCACCCGGTGCAGTCCACGTCAAATCGACCAAACCATAACATCCTACTTCTCACATTTCGATTTAACTAGGTGTCGGGGGTTATCTGGGCCGTACATTCACGCTGTAAAATTTTCAGCCCCGTCTGTCGAACGGTTTTCGAGTTATAACTTCAGGCATCTCTTTATTGTCGCACAAAGGTTTAATTTTCTTCGGGTGATATATATATATATATATATATATATATATATATATATATATATATATATATATATATATATATATATATATATATATATATATATATATATCGGGATATATCCTATACATAATTCGAATGATATACAACTATGTATCATCAGAATCGCCATGAACCACAAATTAATGTAATGTAATCTTGTGTGAGAACTCGAATGGAAAAGTGTCGAAATTTTGGCATGTGACCTCAGGTCAGGCCACGTGATTTCGTTATGTTCTCAGTTAAAATTCGTGATTTTTCTTAGGTGGAATAGGAGGATGCAGGCCCTTTGAATCACGTGCCAACCTATTTCGCGCAGTGATCAAGATCTCATGACGACATAATTAAATATTTCGCCAATAGAGGCGTCTGTGGGTCCTCAAGATAGCAATTTTTCTCATCTCTATTCCATACCGAGAATGTTATAAAAATAGCTACAAGTGTCTTCCAGAGAAAAAACGTTCAATTGTACGAAATAAAACGAAAAATGTCAACAAACTATCTATTGTATAATCAATCCAGGTCATTTGGGAAATCAACCTCAGGGGACATGACATTGAGGTCATGAAGTGACCTGCGGGGGTCATGCTATGCATCATTGAATGCAGCTCGACGAGACAGATATAATGCCGTTGAGTTAAGCTCTCTAGCACAATAATTGTGTGCAAAGTTATTACCAAAGACCATGATTTCCCCCCTCCCCCCAAAAATAGAAATAACCTATGTCCAATTTCTTACCATCGAAGGTCAATATATCGAAGTCGATTCTGGCAAGAAACAAATTCCGAATTTTAAAGGGCCACATGATAAAATCACGTGATCTGACCTGAGATCACATGTGTGGCATTCCACAATAAGAAAACCGGCGGGTGCCGTCTGACCATTTGTAATTTTCTTGAAAAGTTGTGCATTGGGGGTTTCAAGGGCGGGGAATTCATGGTTGGTGAACACAAAATTCCCCCCCCAAAAAAAATATTTTCAAAAACACGGCCTTCCGTATTTTCCCAAGTTCACTGTGCAGGCCTAATTTTGACGACCAATAACTCAGAGACAAAAACAAAAACAGTTTTGAAAACTTTTTGTTTGGATCAGGATTAGTCGAACAATTTGGCAATCACGGATTTTCTATAAACAAAATGACACGTGTCCTCGTGACCTACTTTTTGCGTCGTGACCTTTTGGAAACTGAAATTAACATTTCCGTCTGATGACGATTTCAGCTTCATTGATGTATGTACTTTCGTATTAAAAAATAAAAAAAGTGGGGTTTGACCTGTAAAGCCTACTTTTGGGGACTTCCACAGTAAGACAACCATTTTTCTTTCAAATTTGCCGTCCGACCACTTTTTATTTTCTTGAAAAGTTGTGCACTTTCAAGGGTGGGGAATTCATTGGTGACAAACAAACAAAAACAAAACAAGATAAGGCCCTCCGAAAATTTCCCAAGTTCGTGCAGGCTTAATTTTGACGACCAATAACTCCTGAGACTAAAGAAGTATTTTTTTTTTATTTGGATCAGGATTAGTCGAAGAACAATTTGGCAATCTCGGATTTTCTATTTTCATTTTGTCACGTGACCTCGTGACCTACATTTTGCGCCGTGACCTTGACCTGTTGGAAACTGAAATTATGTTTTTTCGTCTGATGACGATTTTAGTTCCATTGGTGTCCTTTCATATAACAAAATATAAAAAGTGGGGTTCGACCTGTAAAAATACTTTTGGGCCTTGCAATGCACACAATACGCTGTTTGGGTACGTTACGTTGTATTGGCCTGGAAGGTCATATGGCGACCTGATGTCGGTGTCACAGGCACCAACCGAGAGGTTTCGTAGTCAGGAGTCACTCTTGATTTTGTTTCGAAAGCTTATGTCAAGTAAATGCGAAGTTATCGACGGACAGGTGCCCAAACAGCGTATTATGCCAGCATTGCATGATTAAAAAATGATTTTTACAGGTCGAACCCCATTTTTTTTTGTAAACAAAGTAGGTCACGAAATCACGTGAAAAAAATCGAAACTCCGTGATTGCCAAATTGTTCTTCGACTAATCCTGATCCAAACAAAACAAATTTTATCAAAATCGCTTTTTTAGTCTCAGAGTTATTGGTCGTCAAAATCAGGCCTGCACAGTGAACTTGGGAAAATACGGAAGACCGTATCTTTGATTTTTTAAATTTCCTTTGGACACCACCAATGAATTCCCCGCCCTTGAAACAGTGCACAACTTTTTCAAGAAAATACAAAATGGTCGGACGGCATTTTTTGTTGTTGTCTTACACACAGTACACACAGTTTTTTGGTTGTCTCCCCATGTATTTTTTTTTTAAATCGTATTTTCGAAGAAAGATTTATCCGCCACTGTACCAAGACAAAATCAGAACCTGCCGGATCGGTTGGGGGGGGGGGGGGACATACGTTTGCCTACCGATATTTCGTTTGGGGGGGAATTGCCCATTTTGCCCAACCGTAGATCCGACACTGACCACACCTTTCCATACACGTGAGAATGTCAAATAGCACAAGGAGTTTCAGAAAGTAGCAAGCCTGTGGCCACCAGGTAGAGTCATCCGGCGATTTTACCACTCCGTGACGTAGGCGCGTGACGTCACAGGTATTCACGGGCCCAAGGCGCCATCGCCCGTAATGCTTTTTATGCGGTATAAATGTAGGTTCCTTTTCTAAGCCAGAGGAGATGAAGCACTGCAACAAAAACCATTCGGTAGAGCAACTATTTTTCTACTGACGAGCCAGCAATCGTTTTTTCCTCACTCTTACCACTGGCCTAATGCAGCCTGTCAAAGCATGTATTGTATTGTATTATATTAAACAATTAAAGCACTCTCCATTTTAATATGACTATTCCGAGTGTCGGGTCAGGGTTAGGAAGAGAGACATGTTAAAAGACACTCGGTATACAACACACAATAAGATCAGATGAATATAAAAGTGCACACGGGCTATAGAAAATAAGACACACACGCACACACACCCACGCAGTCACACTCATTTTCCTCGCTTCACACAACTAAAAGTTCGGACACTGCACGCTTAAAAGCCCCCAGGGATAGATCTCGCATATCCAGCGGGAGGCGGTTATATAACTGCGCCGTACAAAAAAGAAGGCGCCGCCTGCCTGCTTCGGTTCTCGCGCGCGGGAGAGCCAGATCTGCGTCCTGCCGGGTGGTTCAAGAGCGAAGAGCAGAGTTGACCTGAAGCTGAGAGGAAAGAGCCACTGGCTCCCCGGTGCAGCGAATTTTGTGCAGAAAATGTAATGAGGGAAGTTCGTACAACTGGCGGGCGGTAGGCCAGCCCAGTTCGTCTCGCACGTCCGATATGTGGTCGAATTTGCGTCGGCCAGAGACAACGCGCAGCGCAAAATTGAGGATCTTTTGGAGGCGCTGTATATTTTTCTCTGACCCGTTTCCAAAGACAGCAAGACAGCATCGGACGTGCGAGAGGATACAGGCATTGACCAGGGTAGGCAGAAGGTCGGGCGGGATCTGATGACGTACGTGGGACAGGCCGATGAGGATACCGTTGCTTTTTTGACGAGAGCAGACACGTGAGAGTCCCAGGTGAGGTGCTTGTCGAACTGGGCAAGAGGTTCACTCAGCGAGTTGCGCCTGAGGCCACCCCCAACGAGCTTAACGAGTACTTTGTGGGGGTAGGTCCTCGAGTCGCGGGTGAGGTCCGAGACAGGGGGAGCCCCTTCGTCTTCCTTGCAGGCTACCCACGATGGGTGCCTGTGCCTTCTCACTGAAACCTATATCACTTCAGTCTCTCCGGTCTGTTCTCTTTTCTATGAAAAACTCTTCTGCCACTGACTGACGGTGTTAGCATCGGGATTATCAGGCTGTGTTTTGATGCCATTGGTCACGTCCTTCTCTATCTTGTCAACACCTGTCTCACAACCTGTGATTTTCCCGCGTCCTGGAAGCACTCCACCGTTCACCCTATCCACAAATCCGGCAGCCTTTCCGAAGCATCCAAATTTCGTCCCATCCCCATCGTCCCTGCCTTCCCCAAGCTTGTGGAGAAAGTTGCTCAGCAGCAGCTATACTCCTATATGTCTGAAAATCATCTTTTCTCCTCTTCCCAGCACGGTTTCCGCTCCAGCCTATCCACAGAAACTGCGCTAGTTACCGTATCCGACCACATCCTTTCTGCTACCGACCGCCAGGAACTCACGCTGCTATGTCTTCTCGACCTTTCCAAATGCTTTGACGTCATCGACCACTCAAAGCTTCTTTCCAAACTTCAAGCCTATTGTATCGATCCGACCTGGTTCTCCTCTTACCTCCGTGGCCATACTCAATCTGTTTGTACAACTGGTGGGCGGGGAAACCGACTCCTTTCCAGTCCTCTCCCCAATCCTATGGGTGTTTTCCAAGGTTCCTCACTTGGCCCGCTCCTTTTCCAGATTTTCGCCAACGACCTCCCCCTCTTTGCCCCTGAGGCGCACGTGGTGCAGTACGCTGACGATACCCAAATTCTACTCTCTGGCAAAAAAGACTCCCTCCCTCAGCTTATTGCTACCATGGAACAGGTTTTAAACTCTTTGGATGCCTGGTTCCACTCCCACGGTTTGAAGGTCAACACCGGCAAAACTGAACTTATCGTATTTGGCTCCCGTCAGAATTGTCGTGGCTTAGTCCCAATCTCCATTCGATTTCGCGAGGATACGATCCGCGAGGGCCCTAGCACAAGCAAGTCTTGCAAATCGAAGCCAAGTTGCCAAGAACACTGCCAAGAACAGCCAAGAACACATTGCTATGTTGGGCCTTTAGCTGCCTACTGAACACATTTCGCCAAGAAATACTGCGCCAAGAAAGTGTGCCACAGCTCCCTCATCTGTGACGTCAGTGGTATTCTTTGACCAATGCATTCTGAAGGGATGACACCCCCTGGTACCAGCCCTTTCCACCACTTGTCAGCAAAAAGTTGCATTGCGCCGATCTTGTCACAACCTGAAGTACCTAACCAAGAACTACACATTTCACAAATATGAGACAATAGTTGTGTTAAAAAAAATCAAACAATGGTGAATGCCAACATTTTTATCGTAATTTGTAATTTTCTTTTCATTGTTAAAATCACAGTTTGCAAGGCAATGCTATGCTATTTAGAAAACCACATTTACATTTTTTTTAGCTGTGAACTTGTGGCAAATACTGCGTGAATAATTCGTAAAAAAATTGGGCGCCTGTGCCGTATGCATATACAATGATACAGACATCTCTATGGCCGCATGCAACACGGGACGTGTATACTGTATGGTATTATTAGATCCTGGAAAGTCTTCCTCAGGTTTTTATAATTTCGATTTTTCATTCTGAATCTGACACGCCGGGTTGGCATTGGTCTTGTTACTAGTTTGGTTGGTTGTTAGGATATGATATGTTGGGTAAATGTTAAGATATGATTCATGATTGGGTTAGTAGTTAGGACTTGGGCTAGTTTTGGTCAGGTTAAGTTAGGTTGGATCAGGTATGGTTCCAAAAACCTCAGTTCTCCAGACTTGTATTAATGTGAAGACTAAGTTCAGGTGATGATGCCTTTTATTATAACTTACACAACTCACCTATTCCTTACACATTTGCCCATGCTTTGCAAATGCTAAATTATGTATCATAGTTGTATTGTACTTCAAGTAAAATTTTGCCCAATGTTTTCCTTGTTTTCAATTCTGTAACCATTTTTGTATATTTAGTGTACACATGTTACTACCTTTGCCGTTGTTCGGCTCGACAAATGGTAGTAACTTGTTTGTGTGCGTGCGTTCACTGTATGCGTGTGTTTGTGTCTGAAGGGATTAATTGTGCCCCACCAACTTATTTTGAAGACCTCCACCCATGGTCACAAGTAGGTATTACTATTGAGAAGAAATTGACAGCCATATAACAATTGCGCCACCAAGAGGCGCGACATTTGAAGTTTTGGAAGGCTGGAGCACTATTTTGCTATTTTAATCAGACCGTAGGGGTATCACGAGCAAATGAGACGGGGGCAAAAGGGGAGAACCAAAAACCATGTTGACGCCCGCCCCCCCCCCCCCCTCAGGGCTAAAGGGGCCCGCTGGAGCCGCCAGTGCCCCCTCCCCATAATCTAAGCCCGCCTCGCCAAAATGCCCACCCAGTCCAAAATCCTTACGGGAGGCCATGATGGCATTAGGTGGTAAGGAGAGCATCATATCTAGCCCGAAGATCGTGAAATCATCATCGATTCTTCGTCAGTCTAGTTTACTAATTAAGTGCTTCAGCGAAGTGATTGCTTCGTGTCCCTCTCCTTTGTATTTTGCCCCTCTATGATGATGATGACTGGGGTTTACAGGCACACCGACTACTTCGGTCATATACGCAGTAGCGTACCCAGGATTCACTCCAGGAGGGGGACATTTTTGCTCAGGGGGGCATAAAGTACCCCCACCAAAAAAAACTCACCGGATTTGGCCCACTATATTTTTAAAAGGGAAAATTTTCACCATTTTTCTTTAAAAATATTCATTTTTGTTTACCAAAGGCCAAAGGGGGCACGTACAGACCTTCAGGGGGGGGGGGGGGGCAATTGCCCCGTTTGCCCCCCCCCCCCGCTTGTGTACGCCTATGCATATACGGCGTCCATCTTTGTATCCCTTCTACTGCTAACAACAACCATTATCAGCGAAGCTAGTCTCCTTTTCACGCATTACGAATTCTGGCAAGTATGCATACGCTGGAGGGAGAGCCGATTTATGGCAAAAATATGAATTTAAAATGCCCGCGATCTCGGGGCGGAAAACAACGTTTTGCGTCAGTTCTGAAAACTGCGCCGGCAAAGTCTAAATATTCTCCCGGAAGTGGTGATGGCTTCTGGTCTAAAAGATCAGATTCTGTTCACTACCCAGGAAAGGAAATCAACTGGCAGACCGAAGTGCGTCTAATAAGACCTAACACCCTGGTACATCACCCCGTGGTACATCACGCGCTCTCGGTGCACTGAACTCATCCCAGCAAAGGATATCCGGACATAAACGACAAATTATGGTGACAAGAAAGAGCTGTAATTATCTTTGTGAGGTATCCGCAGAGCCGTGCTTTGGCCGGAAATACAAAGCATGGACAAAGGAAAGAGAAGCGTCTCTTATGGACGAGTTTTCAAATATGTGACATATTACAAAATATATGAGTTCGGTATCACAATTTGAATATCAGATACAGACTGGTTATTGATTCAACTTTTTTGGAACGATTCAATCATGATTCATTTTGGAATCTGAATGATTCAATCACCTTTCGATTCACAGATACAATTTTGAGAATTGATCCTTTCCGATTCGAAGAATCAAAACAAATATTTTAATCGATTCACGTTTGATTCAACATTTAAATATATGTGGTGAATTTATGTCAAATCAATACAAATGGAAACATACATATATATGATCATTAAAACATTGTTAGAGCAATACAATTTCAGTATACATAAATGTAGCTACCAGGACTGTATGTATTTGCACAATTTACCAGTGTACTTCAATCGTTAAGAATCGTTAAATCTTTTGATTCATTCACCCTTGATTTGATGCGGGTTTTGATTCAATCACGATTCATGAGTCAAAAGATCTGGTGGTGAATCAATTATTCTTTGATTCAAAGAATTTGTATTGAACGATTCCAATCGATTCAATCAGTGTTGAATCAATAACCAGTCTGATCAGATAACATGGGTACTTGAGCAGCACGTTTTAACATTTTGGAGCCATACTTCACTTTGGTCCATCCGAAGACCTTCAGTAATAGTTAAATTACCATTCTCTCAGCGACAATGTGGGACTTACCTACAAATTGCAGGGCTTATGCTAAGTATATGGCACCAAGGCGCATCAGCAATGGCAGAGTTTAAATTTCACATCTACCTCTGTTTGCCAGCGGGATGCATTTAGCGTCACTCAGCTTCAGTATCTCTGTCATTGCAGGATAACAAACGACAACAAACAATCAACATCAATACACGACATAAAGCAAAAGGTTGGTACAAAGCCTCCGCGGCCCGGTTTTTCCGTGCTGTCTGCCGTCGGGTCACGGACTGATCGCAGTGTCGCGTGTGTCGCGGACGGACCAACAATACATAGATCCGGCCCAGCTTCCGGCGCTGTGTGTCGGCAGGTTGACACGGCAGCGACACACAGTCACTGCTCGGCTGAGGTGACATCGGTGCCATGTCACTGTGTGGGCGGCGCCGGCCGCTCCGGTGGTACCATACACATACACGCCCGGGTAGCAGCGTGCGAAGCCCATGGAAAATCCCATAGTGGTATTGTCCTACAGCGGAGAGTCAAACAAAGGTCTCTGTGAGATCACCGTGGCGGAAGCCGCGGCAGATGTGTCGTTTGGCCATAAAATGCGCGGCACGGGACCAGAGCAGCAGTGATGGCCGGTCGGTGTTGGAAGAAGCAGCTCAGCAGTTCTCCAGCCATGGCCGGTCTGTGGCTGCTGTGTCTGGTCGGAGTCGGCGCCGCCGCTGGCAGCGTGCTGCCCGCAGACAGGGCCAACTCGCCCTGCCAGCCCGGCACCGTCTGGATGGCCGACGACGGCTGCAACACCTGCTTCTGTCTCGAGGACGGCGTGTCGGGCTGCACCCGCATGGAGTGCTCGGCTAAACACCCGGCGGCGGACAAGAGCGCCTCTGGCGACCTTGGTGGTAACGTGAAGCCGCTGCCGCTGCCGGGGATGGACACGGAGTGGAATAGTGCCTCTGGTTCTTTCGGTGGCGACATGAAGCCCCTGCCGCCTACAAAGCCGGAGGAGGAACCTAAGCCATACAGCACCAACAGAGGCGCCCAAAAGCCAGAGCAGGAGCCGCTGTCGGAGCCGGAGCTGAAGCCAGTGGAGGTGCGGTCGGGAGTGAGCTGCACCCAGGGAGAGGAGTGGCAGGAGAACTGCAACTCGTGTTTCTGTCTCGGGGAAGGCAGGGCCGCCTGCACCAAGATGGGGTGCTCCTCCGAGAGCCGAGTTCTGGCTGAGGCGGTGAAGGACCACTGTGAGGCGGGCACCACCTGGAGCGACAACTGCAACGTCTGCCACTGCGTCGGCGACAGCCAGGTGATCTGCAGCCACACAACCTGCGCCGGGGCCGAGCGCCGCAGCCGCCGCCGCCGCCGCCAGGCCGGCTGCGGGCCTGGTGACGAGTATCCAGTCGATTGTAATACCTGCCGCTGTCTTCCTAACGGTAGAGAGGCGTGCACCTTGAAGTTCTGCCTGCCGGAGACCTCCCAGCAGACCAGCCAGTTCTCCTCTGGCTCGGTCAGATCGGCCGGCAGCTCTGACTGTGTGCGGGAGTGTCCAGCCGACTGCGGCAGTCTGCGCAGTGAAGACGGCTGCCTGACGTGCGACTGTGACAATAGCCATATCTTCGGAGTGCGGCCTCTTCCCCCACAGAGCGATCAGTCCTCTGGCCCGGCCAGGTCAGCAGTCAGCAGCTCTGACTGTGTGCGGGAGTGTCCGGCCGACTGCGGCAGTCTGCGCGGTGAAGACGGCTGCCTGACGTGCGACTGTGACAATAGCCACATCTTCGGAGTGCTGCCTCCTCCCCCACAGAGCGATCAGTCCTCTGGCCCGGCCCGGTCAGCAGTCAGCAGCTCTGAGTGTGTGCCGGAGTGTCCGGCCGACTGCGGCAGTCTGCGCGGTGAAGATGGCTGCCTGACCTGCCAGTGCGACAACGGCCCTATCTTCGGAGTGCGGCCTCCGCCAGAGACGGACACTGCAGCGGCGGCGGCGGCGGGCAGCAGCTGGTACATGCCGAACACAGGGGCTGATGTAGACGCAGGCTTCGCGGTCAACCAGGGCTGGGTGCTCGGCGGAAGGTAAAGGACAACTAACATCAGACGGACGGACCACAGCTGACGACGATTGAACGCGGCGAGGACATGACCAGATGATGCCTGAGACACCAGAGACCTGCCTGATAACAGCGGGGCGCTGTCTGTCTTTGAGGTCTTTGGTTATCAGATGCCTTAGAAAGTGCACCGATACCTTCATATTATGGGTCCAATTGAATGGTTCACGGTTTACGCTGAGAAAATCGTATTCGCTACTTCTTTTCAGTCGCCATAAATGATGGCGTTAGTTATTTTGGGATGGGTAACAAAACATAGTCATCATGGTTGTTTGCTACTGCATGTGTCAAAATGTGGCAAAGATAGATTGATAAATATATTTCCCAAATGTCTACAGGTAGTTATAAAATGCACACTAGATTGTATCACCCTATCGAAACAAACGAGTGAGCGGCAACTTATTAAGGAATGAACGATGACGGTGCGGCCACTGCAAGCAGCAGACTTGTGCCTGGATCCTGAAGTTGGATCTGGGATCCCAGTGGATCCCTCGGCATAAAATGCATGAATATCTTGGATCCCAGTGGATCCCTCTGCGTAAAATGCATGAAGATCTGCGATCCTCCTGGATCCCTCGGCGTAAATTGTAGATCCCACGGCATAAAATATATCAGAATCTGGGATCATTGTGGATCCTCGGCTTATTGTGTACCTGGATATGGTGTCCCATGTGGATACCCGGGACTCAGGCCACGGATATCCGGATCTCAGCTGGATCCCGGGATCCAGACACATGTCTGGGCCCACCATATTGCAAAATATTGATGTCAAATGCTCTGACGTCACCCCGGGAGGCGTATATATTTTTTTCAGTAAGTGCGATACTGCAGTGCGCTATTTTTAACCACCGAATTTTGTGAAATAGAGATATTGTATCGAAAGAAAGGCCTTCATGGCACTGCCATAAGCTGCTGTAGCTCAGTGGTAAGATGTCTGTCTTTCATGTGGAGTGGGCCGGTTCGAATCCCGGCGACGGCTACTTTCTTTTTAGTTTTTTTCTTCTCTCACGTAAATGAGTGCTCATAGCAGCCCACACCAGTAACGGTTGGCAGCCCTCGGGAGTTTGGGCGTTACAAACATACTACACCATAGGGTTCCCATGTTAAATCGATGTTTTTCAGACGAGACTTGCTCATAACCTATGGTATATATTTGAAATCCGACTTCGGGACCAGATAGCTACAAGCCTAGGGTACAACTTTTTATTTACCATTTTTCGATATTCTGGGCGTAAAGGGGTACCAACATGTTTATCAGGTGATAATGACCACGACACACCATACCTTATTGTCTTACAGATTATTATTCCTTCTTGTCCTACTGATAAACATAAGGGCTATATAACATGCAAATAAATGCAAGTAATCAAGCCAAAAATTGAGGCGCTTACTTAATACTTATTACTTACACAGTAACACATCCCTCTTTAAAGGGACTGTCCCACCTTCCCAAAAGTTGTAAAATGTACGCCGCTTGTGGTGCACAATATGAAGTAATTGCTGCCGAACACGATTATGACATTTGTTTCTCGCAAACAGGGCCAAATTTAATCAGAAGTAAAGTTTTAATATTTGAGTTCATGACGTCATATTGATCTCGAGAGAGCTAAACAGAAATCCTGCCAGCTGCCAAAGTATGGGCACAATTATTTCGAGACAATTCTGGCGCTTTGAATACAAAACAAACCAACTACCAAACCATTGAAACGTAACAAATATTTCCAAGGTTCACCTTAAAACAAGTCGACTATCATTACCAGTTGGGTAAAGAGAGACGACGCTGTCGGTTTAGAGACCCTATTCAAATACACATGGGCCTTATTTTTTACAGATGTCAAAATCAAACTCTAATATCTTTTTGATTAGATCATTGTGGCTGTTTTAACTGATACCATACTTAATTCCAATGCCAAGCCATCAAAATGGCTATCTCAACTCAAATATATTGTTAAGGCGGGATAGTCCCTTTAGATGCTAGGGTTGCTGATAAAAATACGAATTAACATCTCAGCAACTGCAAAGAACAAAACCCAGACAGGCTGAGACACAAAAAGGCCAGCCACTGTTTGGTTCACGCTGCAAAGATATAAATGGCGCCATATATGTCGCTTCTCTCTTATGCAGGCCGTTTTCATCCCAATGTCTATAAGCTGATCAATAATCGGCGCTAATGACGTCACGGGGAATTACTTTTTGGATCCCTGTGAGTTTCCTCGTCATTAATATGAGACTTGATACTGTCTAACATACATTATCGATGATGCACTTTACATGTATGTCACTTGCGAAGTAGTGTTTCAAATATTTAGCTTGCTATGCCGGATATAAGTATTCCCCGGTGACGTCATGGCAGATACCTGCGCAGCAGGGACGGTTATACCTTATCTCTATGGCCTTGTCTCTTATCGGTTTCTAGTACATAATAGGTGCGTTCGGAAGGCGCAAAATTTCGCGAAATTTGCCATGGTCGTTCGGTAGGAATTTCGCGAAAAATTCGCCGGGTTCACCGTATGTGCGTCAAGTATGTATCTAAACAATTATTTCACAACAATTATCTTTGGTTGTCAGCAATTATTTTGAGAGAGATTACTGTTGATCACAGATGACACAACAAATCAAGAATAAAAACATGCCAACTAATTTAAATCATTTGACTTCCTTTCAGCAAAAAACTTGACGATTGGCAGGCAAATTCGGGATATGGAGCTCCCATCGATATGGTAGCCATTAAAGCTGTTGTCCGTTTTGGCGCTTATGTTTCGTGTAATAGGGCATCGTTGCTGCCTTGTTGTAGAATGCCAAATTGGGTGATGGCGCTTGGTCCCATGGGCGTACACAAGGGGAGGGGGAGGGGGGGGGGGGGGGGGGCAAACGGGGCAATTGCCCCCCCCCTGAAGGTCAGTACGTGCCCCCTTTGGTTGAAAAAAATGATTTTTTGATTTTTTTTAAAGAGAAAAATGGTGAAAATATGCCCTTTTTAAAACATAGTGGGCCAAATCCGGTGTTTTTTTTTTGGTGGGGGTACTTTATGCCCCCCTGAGCAAAAATTGCCCCCTCCTGGAGTGAATCCTGGGTACGCTACTGCGTGGTTCATGGTTGTATTCGAAGTTTTCTTGCGTTGGAAGGTGGGAGGGTTACTACTTAATAGTAAGGCGTGTAAGCAAGTGTGAATGATGGTACATGTTACATAAACATCAGACCACATAATAGGCTTACTACTTGTACGCTGTTCATTCATTGTGCGGTGTTTGAATGATTCTCACTGGACATTCCCACCTTCCCAAAAGTTGTCAAATGTACGCCGCTTGTGGTGCACAATATGAAGTAATTGCTGCCGAACACGATTATGACATTTGTTTCTCGCGAACGGTGCTCAATTTAATAAAAAGTTAAGTTTTAATATTTGGGTTGATGTCGTCATATTGAGCTCTAGAGAGCTACACAGAAATCCTTTACGCTGCCAACGTATGAGCACAATTATTTAGAGACAATTCTGGCGCTTTGAATACAAAACAAACCAACTACACAACCATTGAAACGTAGCAAATATCTCCTAGGTTCACCTTAAAATAGGTCGACTATCACTACCAGTTGGGTAAAGAGAGACGACGCTGTCGGTGTAGAGGCCCTATTACAATACCATGGGCCTTATTTTTTACAGATGTCAAAATAAAACTGAATATCTTTTTGATTAGATCATTGTGGTTGTTTTAACTGCTACCATACTTAATTTCAATGCCAAGCCATCACAATAAAACGTTATAGCAAATATAGAAAACGTTATTATCTCCCTATCTCAATTCAAATATAATGTTAGTTGGGATAGTCCCTTTAAATAGTAAGTGAAACTACTGAGTCTGCCTTTGCCTTTGAGATGCCTGAGATGCCTGAGATGCCTGTGACTTGTGAGCTCCAAAATATGCGCCTAACAAAATCTGTTGTATTATCTGCATGCCATGTGCATGTGCATATGTATATGTATATGTATATGTATATGTATATGTATATGTATGATGTATGTATGATGACCAACGACTTATAATTGAGAGGTCACAAAATAGACTTCACCTTAGGTCACCGGTGTAAAATCATCCGAAATAGCAGAATTGTAGGTGTATATGACCTGATTAAATCCTGTGAGTATCTAACTGATCGGTCAAACAATGTGGCTGCGGCTCGACCTTACATTTTTTGGAAGTGGGATCACTAGACTTGTGACGTGACCTGAGGAGACCCGAGGTAAACAAATTGACAGGCTTTGGGCAATTGATAGGCAAGCAGTTGTACCAAAAATGGCGGAGCGAAATGACGTTTTCCGCTGTTTCCAAAAAACCTAAGGGAGGAGGGTATCCGCCCCCACTGGCGGATCCAGGGGGCGGACATCAGGGGAAAATCCCACCCCCCTCCCCCACACACACAGGAATATGGGGGGAGGGGCATGCAATACAAGTATGACCCCTCCCTGTGCGTTCCTGTACCGAACGTGAAAAACAATTATCTTAAGAGAAAACTTCATGAAAACGGAAGTTTTTTTTCTTCTGAAGTGATTGAATTCGATGTTTTTATCCATTGCTTTCAATGATAGACAAAACAGCGCACCTGATGCAATTCAAGCAGCCCTGTTGACACGCGCCCCGCTGTGGGAGGGGCAGAATCTGCCCCCTCCCGGATTTTCTCAATAACCTTAAAACTGTGATAGATATCAATGTGAAACTTTCAGTACCTTATACTGCATGAATTATACGTCTTCTCGCCAAATTTAAATGAAATAATGTAGTATTTTGGGAGATAATAACGTTTTAATGACGTCATATCATGCCATTTTTGGTGGGAAAAAAATGTTTGAAAAATCGTAAAAAATAGAGTTTCAAAGCAAATTGCAAATAAAAACGTCACAATCAAGGAAATTACACATTATCTTCCCAATGGCTGTCTCTGATTTTTTTAAAATAAAAACCCCCAAATACTTTTTTATCGGAAAAATGTCCACAAAATCAATTTTTGTCAATTCGAAAAGTGAATTTCTTAAGCTCGAATAGCAAAATATGGTGACCGGACCAAACCCGCGGCGGAAACAAATGGGGGTACCTTTTTGCCACAAAAAGATGCCCCAATTTGGTGAGTGCCCCCCCCCCACACGTGGTTACATATACATATACATATACATATACATATACATATACATATATATATATATATATATATACATATATATACATATACATATACATATACATATACATATACATATACATATACATATACATATACATATACATTTACATATACATATACATATACATATACATATACATATACATATACATATACATATACATATGCATATACATATACATATACATATACATATACATATACATATACATATACACATGCATATACATATACATATACATATACATATAAATATACATATACATATACATATACATATACATATACATATACATATACATATACATATACATAAACATATACATATACATATACATATAAAGACATAAAGACATAAAATAAAAGTGCAACGAAGAGCCTCTTGGGCCCATCCGAGGTTGCACCCCCCCCCCCCCCTCCACCAGTCTCGCCCCTTCAAATCACCTTACTCTACCTGCATAAAAGAAGGCTAATCCCACGAGTATTTATGAACTAATCCCTTCTCTGTAAAGTATTTATCTAATCTAATTTTGAAGGAAGCAAGTGTCACTGCATGAGCGACATCCCCTGGTAGCATATTCCAATGTCCTACAACCCTTCTACTGAAAAATGACTGTCGTAGCCTAGTCCTACTTTGTTTCATAATGAGTTTATGCTGATGACCTCTACCTCGATTTTCCCTATTGAACTCAAACATTCCCTTTAAATATCCAGAATGCTGACCATTTACAAATTTGAAGACTTCAAATAGATCTCCTCTTAGCCTTCTATATCTAAGTGAAAACATACCCAATAGCTTTAATCTATCTTCATAAGGTAAACTTCCAAGACAATTAACCACTTGTGTTGCCCTTTTTGAACTCTTTCTAACAACCAGCAACCTTTCTCATATGCTGGAGACCAGGCTTGTACACAATACTCCAAATGTGGTCTAACGTATGCACAATACAGTTTTGTTATTACCTTTTCACTCTTGTAGGGAACATTTCTGTTAATGACCCCTAGCATTCTAAGTGCCTTTTTCCTAGCTTCTACAACCTGGTCTGACGCTGATAGTCTATTGTTTACTATTTTAATACATATACACATACACATACGCATACGCATACGCATACGCATACGCATACGCATACGCATACGCATACGCATACGCATACGCATACGCATATCGATCCCTCCATCCCTCCCTCCTCCCTCCCTCCCGCCAGCCAGCCAGCCAGCCAGCCAGCCAGCCAGCCAGCCAGCCAGCCAGCCAGCCAGCCAGCCAGCCAGCCAGCCAGCCAGCCAGCCAGCCAGCCAGCCAGCCAGCCAGCCAGCCAGCCAGCCAGCCAGCCAGCCAGCCAGCCAGCCAGCCAGCCAGCCAGCCAGCCAGCCAGCCAGCCAGCCAGCCAGCCAGCCAGCCAGCCAGCCAGCCAGCCAGCCAGCCAGCCAGCCAGCCAGCCAGCCAGCCAGCCAGCCAGCCAGCCAGCCAGCCAGCCAGCCAGCCAGCCAGCCAGCCAGCAGCCAGCCAGCCAGCCAGCCAGCCAGCCAGCCAGCCAGCCAGCCAGCCAGCCAGCCAGCCAGCCAGCCAGCCAGCCAGCCAGCCAGCCAGCCAGCCAGCCAGCCAGCCAGCCAGCCAGCCAGCCAGCCAGCCAGCCAGCCAGCAGCCAGCCAGCCAGCCAGCCAGCCAGCAGCCAGCCAGCCAGCCAGCCAGCCAGCCAGCCAGCCAGCCAGCCAGCCAGCCAGCCAGCCAGCCAGCCAGCCAGCCAGCCAGCCAGCCAGCCAGCCAGCCAGCCAGCCAGCCAGCCAGCCAGCCAGCCAGCCAGCCAGCCAGCCAGCCAGCCAGCCAGCAGCCAGCCAGCCAGCCAGCCAGCCAGCCAGCCAGCCAGCCAGCCAGCCAGCCAGCCAGCCAGCCAGCCAGCCAGCCAGCCAGCCAGCCAGCCAGCCAGCCAGCCAGCCAGCCAGCCAGCCAGCCAGCCAGCCAGCCAGCCAGCCAGCCAGCCAGCCAGCCAGCCAGCCAGCCAGCCAGCCAGCCAGCCAGCCAGCCAGCCAGCCAGCCAGCCAGCCAGCCAGCCAGCCAGCCAGCCAGCCAGCCAGCCAGCCAGCCAGCCAGCCAGCCAGCCAGCCAGCCAGCCAGCCAGCCAGCCAGCCAGCCAGCCAGCCAGCCAGCCAGCCAGCCAGCCAGCCAGCCAGCCAGCCAGCCAGCCAGCAGCCAGCCAGCCAGCCAGCCAGCCAGCCAGCCAGCCAGCCAGCCAGCCAGCCAGCCAGCCAGCCAGCCAGCCAGCCAGCCAGCCAGCCAGCCAGCCAGCAGCCAGCCAGCCAGCCAGCCAGCCAGCCAGCCAGCCAGCCAGCCAGCCAGCCAGCCAGCCAGCCAGCCAGCCAGCCAGCCAGCCAGCCAGCCAGCCAGCCAGCCAGCCAGCCAGCCAGCCAGCAGCCAGCCAGCCAGCCAGCCAGCCAGCCAGCCAGCCAGCCAGCCAGCCAGCCAGCCAGCCAGCCAGCCAGCCAGCCAGCCAGCCAGCCAGCCAGCCAGCCAGCCAGCCAGCCAGCCAGCCAGCCAGCCAGCCAGCGATCGATCTATATAGAGATAGAGATAGAGATAGAGATAGAGATAGAGATAGAGATAGAGATAGAGATAGAGATAGAGATAGAGATAGAGATAGAGATAGAGATAGAGATAGAGATAGAGATAGAGATAGAGATAGAGATAGAGATAGAGATAGAGATAGAGATAGAGATAGAGATAGAGATAGAGATAGAGATAGAGATAGAGATAGAGATAGAGATAGAGATAGAGATAGAGATAGAGATAGAGATAGAGATAGAGATAGAGATAGAGATAGAGATAGAGATAGAGATAGAGATAGAGATAGAGATAGAGATAGAGATAGAGATAGAGATAGAGATAGAGATAGAGATAGAGATAGAGATAGAGATAGAGATAGAGATAGAGATAGAGATAGAGATAGAGATAGAGATAGAGATAGAGATAGAGATAGAGATAGAGATAGAGATAGAGATAGAGATAGAGATAGAGATAGAGATAGAGATAGAGATAGAGATAGAGATAGAGATAGAGATAGAGATAGAGATAGAGATAGAGATAGAGATAGAGATAGAGATAGAGATAGAGATAGAGATAGAGATAGAGATAGAGATAGAGATAGAGATAGAGATAGAGATAGAGATAGAGATAGAGATAGAGATAGAGATAGAGATAGAGATAGAGATAGAGATAGAGATAGAGATAGAGATAGAGATAGAGATAGAGATAGAGATAGAGATAGAGATAGAGATAGAGATAGAGATAGAGATAGAGATAGAGATAGAGATAGAGATAGAGATAGAGATAGAGATAGAGATAGAGATAGAGATAGAGATAGAGATAGAGATAGAGATAGAGATAGAGATAGAGATAGAGATAGAGATAGAGATAGAGATAGAGATAGAGATAGAGATAGAGATAGAGATAGAGATAGAGATAGAGATAGAGATAGAGATAGAGATAGAGATAGAGATAGAGATAGAGATAGAGATAGAGATAGAGATAGAGATAGAGATAGAGATAGAGATAGAGATAGAGATAGAGATAGAGATAGAGATAGAGATAGAGATAGAGATAGAGATAGAGATAGAGATAGAGATAGAGATAGAGATAGAGATAGAGATAGAGATAGAGATAGAGATAGAGATAGAGATAGAGATAGAGATAGAGATAGAGATAGAGATAGAGATAGAGATAGAGATAGAGATAGAGATAGAGATAGAGATAGAGATAGAGATAGAGATAGAGATAGAGATAGAGATAGAGATAGAGATAGAGATAGAGATAGAGATAGAGATAGAGATAGAGATAGAGATAGAGATAGAGATAGAGATAGAGATAGAGATAGAGATAGAGATAGAGATAGAGATAGAGATAGAGATAGAGATAGAGATAGAGATAGAGATAGAGATAGAGATAGAGATAGAGATAGAGATAGAGATAGAGATAGAGATAGAGATAGAGATAGAGATAGAGATAGAGATAGAGATAGAGATAGAGATAGAGATAGAGATAGAGATAGAGATAGAGATAGAGATAGAGATAGAGATAGAGATAGAGATAGAGATAGAGATAGAGATAGAGATAGAGATAGAGATAGAGATAGAGATAGAGATAGAGATAGAGATAGAGATAGAGATAGAGATAGAGATAGAGATAGAGATAGAGATAGAGATAGAGATAGAGATAGAGATAGAGATAGAGATAGAGATAGAGATAGAGATAGAGATAGAGATAGAGATAGAGATAGAGATAGAGATAGAGATAGAGATAGAGATAGAGATAGAGATAGAGATAGAGATAGAGATAGAGATAGAGATAGAGATAGAGATAGAGATAGAGATAGAGATAGAGATAGAGATAGAGATAGAGATAGAGATAGAGATAGAGATAGAGATAGAGATAGAGATAGAGATAGAGATAGAGATAGAGATAGAGATAGAGATAGAGATAGAGATAGAGATAGAGATAGAGATAGAGATAGAGATAGAGATAGAGATAGAGATAGAGATAGAGATAGAGATAGAGATAGAGATAGAGATAGAGATAGAGATAGAGATAGAGATAGAGATAGAGATAGAGATAGAGATAGAGATAGAGATAGAGATAGAGATAGAGATAGAGATAGAGATAGAGATAGAGATAGAGATAGAGATAGAGATAGAGATAGAGATAGAGATAGAGATAGAGATAGAGATAGAGATAGAGATAGAGATAGAGATAGAGATAGAGATAGAGATAGAGATAGAGATAGAGATAGAGATAGAGATAGAGATAGAGATAGAGATAGAGATAGAGATAGAGATAGAGATAGAGATAGAGATAGAGATAGAGATAGAGATAGAGATAGAGATAGAGATAGAGATAGAGATAGAGATAGAGATAGAGATAGAGATAGAGATAGAGATAGAGATAGAGATAGAGATAGAGATAGAGATAGAGATAGAGATAGAGATAGAGATAGAGATAGAGATAGAGATAGAGATAGAGATAGAGATAGAGATAGAGATAGAGATAGAGATAGAGATAGAGATAGAGATAGAGATAGAGATAGAGATAGAGATAGAGATAGAGATAGAGATAGAGATAGAGATAGAGATAGAGATAGAGATAGAGATAGAGATAGAGATAGAGATAGAGATAGAGATAGAGATAGAGATAGAGATAGAGATAGAGATAGAGATAGAGATAGAGATAGAGATAGAGATAGAGATAGAGATAGAGATAGAGATAGAGATAGAGATAGAGATAGAGATAGAGATAGAGATAGAGATAGAGATAGAGATAGAGATAGAGATAGAGATAGAGATAGAGATAGAGATAGAGATAGAGATAGAGATAGAGATAGAGATAGAGATAGAGATAGAGATAGAGATAGAGATAGAGATAGAGATAGAGATAGAGATAGAGATAGAGATAGAGATAGAGATAGAGATAGAGATAGAGATAGAGATAGAGATAGAGATAGAGATAGAGATAGAGATAGAGATAGAGATAGAGATAGAGATAGAGATAGAGATAGAGATAGAGATAGAGATAGAGATAGAGATAGAGATAGAGATAGAGATAGAGATAGAGATAGAGATAGAGATAGAGATAGAGATAGAGATAGAGATAGAGATAGAGATAGAGATAGAGATAGAGATAGAGATAGAGATAGAGATAGAGATAGAGATAGAGATAGAGATAGAGATAGAGATAGAGATAGAGATAGAGATAGAGATAGAGATAGAGATAGAGATAG
>JAXIVJ010000348.1:217500-232500 GCA_036785665.1 Chirona hameri | reverse complement strand
TTCGGACACTCACTCAAAGCGTTTAGACATTTCCCTCTATCAGTACCCTTTCTGAACACTCCCATGTGATGCTTATCTGGGGAGGAAGCATCGATACATACATCTAGAAATGGCAGTTTTTTGTTCGTCCCTATCTCATATGTAAACTTGAGGATTGAACTGCTCTCCATCTTGTTCTGCAGTTCCAATAGCTGCTGTTCACTGTTGCATTCTATGAAAATGTCATCGACATACCGTTTGTAAATGGCTGGCTTTGCTGAAACTTCCTCCAAAACTCTGCTCTCAAGATCGCACATGTAGGCATTAGCAAAAAGAACTCCTAATGGGGAGCCCATCGCTATGCCATCTATTTGACGATACAGTTGCCCTTTCGGACACCGAAATGGTGCCTCAGTTGTGCAAGCTCTCAGCATTTCAATCATAATCGGTCGGCTTAGCTGAAGAGGCGAGGAGTCCTGACAGTTGTACACATATTCACATATAATGTCAATGGTGTTTTCGTTCGGCACATTTGTGAAAAGACTAACCACATCTAGGGACGCAATGAGTCCGCTTGGGGTAGATCCATTCAGGATATCTATAAATTCTTCACTTGACTTCAATGTGTGATAACTGGGGATGTACGGTGTTATGAGTTCATTCAGTTTTTTGGCGAGATGGTAAGATGGCGATGGGATCGGAGCAATTATTGGGCGCAGCGGGTTCCCAGTCTTATGGGTTTTTACATTTCCGTACATGTATCCAGGCTTATATTCCCCTACTATCTTCTGAAAATGAACTCCTCCTATCACGGCGTTAGCTGCAGTTATCAAACCATTGAGCTTTTTCTTCAGCTGTGTGGTAGGGTCTCGAGAGATGGGCATGAACTTAGTCTTGTACTGCAGTATGCTACCAATCTTACGATAGTAGTCATCACGGTCCAGGATCACGTAAAGTGAGGACTTATCAGCTTTTCTGATCACTATGTCAGGGTCATTACGCAATTCCTGGGAGGCCTTTTTCAGACGGTGTGAGATCGACTGATGGGGCTTACCTCTGCGTTGTTTTGTGGATTCCGCTAAAAGCTGAGGTCGGAGATTCGGGTGAATATCCACTTTGTTTTCATCATGAAGTCTCAAAATTGATTGGAATAGCAGCTCTAGTTCGGTGGTTTTCTCAAATGACTTGAACTTAGAACCGATGTGGCAGTTTATACCAAGATTGAGAAACTCTCTCTGGTCTTTTGTCAGTTCTTTCTTTGCAAGATTCAGGTAGGAGTCACAAGATTCTGGGAGTAGTACGCAGCCACCATAGAGCCTGTTTAATTTATTGGTCACGCGTCTCTTTACTACATTATCATAGTATATGTCCTCATCACGTAAAGCTATATCAATAGAAGCACGAACATCTGGCTCATGTATGATGCTTGCGTACTCACGGTTCAATTCACTCAGTTTATCATCAAGTTTCTTCAGGGATATTTCTTTTCTTTTCAACTGTTCTTCTACTAGTTTCCGTCGAAACTCATACGTGAACTCTTCTCGTTTGACTGCCGGGTCATGAAGTCGTAGGTGAGTATAATTAGGTAGCAGACCTTCTTGTAAACATTTCGTGTTGAATAAGACCGCATATTTGCAGTTCGTGTACTGTTTCTGCGTCCTTTCAATTGTTCTTACAATTCGCTTTTGTTCAGGTTCTAGGTTAAAAATAAGATCACCGATTGACACATTATTCATTTCTATTGCAACGTTTCGTGAACTTTTCACATTTTCAAGCAGGATACGATTCACACATAATAATGAACATATACAAACATACAACATCGTTTGATGATACAATAAAATACTACATTTTGGTTTCGAGTCTATACGAAATATGTCGGTTGATTCCCCAGTATTTTGAATGAAATTGATTCTTCTCATGCACTGATATCGGAAGCATCTCACCTAAACGGAGAACTGCTTCACAATATTACACTGAGCTGTCGTACAGTTTCAATACGCCTTGGAAATCATACTGGATATTCAGAGTGGGTTTCATTTCCTTGATGAGGACCACTTCTTTTACTTGAAGTTTAAGTCTGCATATTTCTCTAGTTAAAATTTTGGTATTGTTGACGAGTTCATTTCTAGTCAATTGGGTGCCGTGTTTCTCTAGGGCATGGTCGCGCGGAGCTCCGGTTTGAAGATGGCAGGTAAGTCTTCTGGATAGGCTGGTGGTAGTGTGACCAATGTATGCTGTGTTACGAAGTTTACAATCTTCGTGTGAACACTTGTAGATATATACAACATTGTTGGCCTTAAGTTCATTCTCTTCCTGAGCGTTGTTTTTCATGATCATATTGGATGTTCTTTTGCTCTTGTAGTAGATGATTAGGTCAATTTTGCCAGAGCTGTTCCGTGGTAAACGCAGAGGTAAGCCCCATCAGTTGATCTCACACCGTCTGAAAAAGGCCTCCCAGGAATTGCGTAATGCCCCTGACATAGTGATCAGAAAAGCTGATAAGTCCTCACTTTACGTGATCCTGGACCGTGATGACTACTATCGTAAGATTGGTAGCATACTGCAGTACAAGACTAAGTTCATGCCCATCTCTCGAGACCCTACCACACAGCTGAAGAAAAAGCTCAATGGTTTGATAACTGCAGCTAACGCCGTGATAGGAGGAGTTCATTTTCAGAAGATAGTAGGGGAATATAAGCCTGGATACATGTACGGAAATGTAAAAACCCATAAGACTGGGAACCCGCTGCGCCCAATAATTGCTCCGATCCCATCGCCATCATACCATCTCGCCAAAAAACTGAATGAACTCATAACACCGTACATCCCCAGTTATCACACATTGAAGTCAAGTGAAGAATTTATAGATATCCTGAATGGATCTACCCCAAGCGGACTCATTGCGTCCCTAGATGTGGTTAGCCTTTTCACAAATGTGCCGATCGAAAACACCATTGACATTATATGTGAATATGTGTACAACCCCTAGAGGAACACGGCACCCAATTGACTAGAAATGAACTCGTCAACAATACCAAAATTTTAACTAGAGAAACATGCAGACTTAAACTTCAAGTAAAAGAAGTGGTCCTCATCAAGGAAATGAAACCCACTCTGAATATCCAGTATGATTTCCAAGGCGTATTGAAACTGTACGACAGCTCAGTGTAATATTGTGAATTAGTTCTCCGTTTAGGTGAGATGCTTCCGATATCAGTGCATGAGAAGAATCAATTTCATTCAAAATACTGGGGAATCAACCGACATATTTCGTATAGACTCGAAACCAAAATGTAGTATTTTATTGTATCATCACACGATGTTGTATGTTTGTATATGTTCATTATTATGTGTGAATCGTATCCTGCTTGAAAATGTGAAAAGTTCACGAAACGTTGCAATATAAATGAATAATGTGTCAATCGGTGATCTTATTTTTAACCTAGAACCTGAACAAAAGCGAATTGTAAGAACAATTGAAAGGACGCAGAAACAGTACACGAACTGCAAATACGCAGTCTTATTCAACACGATATATATATATATATATATATATATATATATATATATATATATATATATATATACAAATCTACTATATAAAGGGCAAATTCAAACCGTTCCAACGCTAGAAACTCGAAAACCCTTGGTGATGAACCCAAAACCCATACATTCTCTGAATCAGCATGATGGCAGGCATTTCAGTGTACCACTATCATTCAGATCGGACCTCTATATTCTTCAAGTAAATTGTGAAAGCGTGGAATTGATATTGATTGCAATGATATTTGTATTTAGTGGGCCCGAATTTCTTCATATGTTGCGCTTTTGTGACATTCATTCTGCAGCTATTTTAAACTGCAGAAGCAGGGGAGAAATATACATTTAGAGTTTGGGGCGGTGTTTTGACTCTCAGTATGCCCTTATCTTTATCATTATAGGGCCTTGATCTTTATACAGGTTATAGGGCCTTGATCTTTATACGAGTAATGTTTCAGTTTAGTTTACCAGTATCTGTTACCAAGGGGACATGAAGGATGTGGAAAAGAATAAGAGAAAATGGTAGAGCTGTCAACTTCTTTCCATGCACAGTCTGAAAGATGTGAGTATGCTGCCCTATTGCTATGTTTCTTACTGATCTTACTGAATGTATATTTTATTTCATTGGTAACATTCATGCTGCCGTCATTTTAAACTGTAATAATGTAGCAAACACCCAAACTCTGGTCATGCCAAGATACATCAACATACTGGACTTTCATGCTATTGGTGGTGTAGACGACACATGGAGTAGGTAATAGTTGAATCTTCGGACACATCCTAACCTAAGACTTCATGTTATCAGAATTCAGAATGCAGACAATACCAACGCATGGTACTTTATTGTCAGTATTGATAACCTTCTGATAGCATGAAATCCAATATTCTTATCCGAGCTTTGGGTTAGAGCGGGTCATATGTCCAATGCAGTTGGTACTGGGTACAACCATAAACCCCAATTGTCATCATCATGTGTTAGTGACACTCATGGACAGTGTTGGATTTTTCATTTCATGACTTGGTCCCGGAGAGTAAAAATCTATAGGTGGAGAGTAAAATTGTATTGTCAGGCAAGTTAAGATTTTCATTGTCACTGACAACCGATCGAACTTTTTTCCTTTTTTTCGCTTTAGCGCCCAAAGTTTGATTCCCACCGAAGGGCTAATTTATTTAAATACATGGATATCAAAGACACAAACATCAATACAAATATCACTGTAATGATTTCACTCACATGGTTTTCAATTACTACGGCTCACACCACCGTAGCTTGCATAAACACGAAGCTGCACACGACACTATATTCAAGTTCATGTGCAAAACAACCGATCTAACTTCAACTAAAACATCACATGACCCCTACGAACACATATAGGTAAATACTATTTTTTTCTGGAATATTTATACGAACCATACAGTATACGCGCCATTTATGTCTGAAATCAAGAAGTTTGCATCACAAATTGACTCGAGGTAGTTTAAGAACGTTAATTCAACAACAGATTACAATTTACTTATTATTATTGTTATTATTATTATTATTATTATTATTATTAATGTTATTATTATTATTATTATTATTATTATTATTATTATTATTATTATCTATATTACTATTTGAGTAAAGTGCGCGTGTATGTATGTGGCCATTTTGCAGTTTTGTTCTTTGCTCAGCTGTGCAGCCTAAACTATTGCGAGAAGATGGATGCAATTTTCACACGATCCAGGTGACATTCCAACGACGTGCTGTGTCAAGAAACGGGCTCGCCAGGGTGCATAATGAGCGCGTGGCGCAAGCTGCAAAAGCGACCTTTTCTCCATTGGTTTAACACGTGGAAAAACCGGAGCGAAATGTGTCAAAAATTAGACAAATCGGGAAACGCGATGCAATCCTACGTCTATATCTCGAAAACTATGCGTTCGATCAGCATGCGACAAACACAAGCGTGTAGAACCATTAACGGGCTGGCGTATGCAATGTGGTTCGGCGAGTGGTGCGTGGCGCGTGAAAAGTTAATGGCTTCACAAACTTAAATCACGCTTGTATGTCGTCCTTAACGATTTAATTTTGTGCTCCGAACCTATGAGATTTGAAGAGCTGAAACAAACGTAATTTTGCAGACGAATGCACCGGCTTTATTATGCGTGAAAACCGAAGCTTTCTGTTAAATATTTAATAGCTTAATTCGGCATGGAATATATTAATTGACCATTTTGGAATATGTATTTCATCACACCGCCATATCGTCAATAACGGAGGGCGGTAAACAATAACAAATTATACAGCTTCAAAGCGCAATCAATTCTGTCCAATAACCACCCAAAATGTATTCATATTGACAAACATTAAGATTATAATGACAGTGTTAATATGACGCTTTCAGCCCTTTTTCCTTCTCCGTAATAAAACATTACATCGAAATATTTCGCTGCAGATCAATTTGCGTCGGCAAAACCTCGACATAGTGAAAAGCAAGCTAAGCAAAAAACGTACCTCCGTCGGCGGATACCAAATTGGCGCATATTTAAAATCCGAAAACTTTATTGTAAAACCTACACGAGATTGGTGATGTTCGGAACGAGTAAGGTACGAGAACGGGATTCGGGAACGGTCTACGGTCTACGGTCTACGGTCTACGGTCTACAGTCTACAGTCTACAGTCTACAGTCTACAGTCTACAGTCTACAGTCTACAGTCTACAGTCTACAGTCTACGGTCTACGGTCTACGGTCTACGGTCTACGGTCTACGGTCTACGGTCTACGGTCTACGGTCTACGGTCTACGGTCTACGGTCTACGGTCTACGGTCTACGGTCTACGGTCTACGGTCTACGGTCTACGGGCTACGGGCTACGGGCTACGGGCTACGGGCTACGGGCTACGGGCTACGGGCTACGGGCTACGGGCTACGGGCTACGGGCTACGGGCTACGGGCTACGGGCTACGGGCTACGGGCTACGGGCTACGGGCTACGGGCTACGGGCTACGGGCTACGGGCTACGGGCTACGGGCTACGGGCTACGGGCTACGGGCTACGGGCTACGGGCTACGGGCTACGGGCTACGGGCTACGGGCTACGGGCTACGGGCTACGGGCTACGGGCTACGGGCTACGGGCTACGGGCTACGGGCTACGGGCTACGGGCTACGGGCTACGGGCTACGGGCTACGGGCTACGGGCTACAGGCTACGGGCTACGGGCTACGGGCTACGGGCTACGGGCTACGGGCTACGGGCTACGGGCTACGGGCTACGGGCTACGGGCTACGGGCTACGGGCTACGGGCTACGGGCTACGGGCTACGGACTACGGGCTACGGGCTACGGGATACGGGATTCGGGAACTAGGTTACCTTCGCATTGCGGAGCAAGCGGGCCACACTTGTTATTACTATTTTCGTTATTGCTATTAGGAACATATATATTTTAATATATCTTACAATGCAGATGGGTGCAGTAGATATTTATGATAATGCAATACTCATGTGCTTTGATCCAGTGTAAATCAAAATCTTGATATTCCACTGACTTTTCGCAAAAATACATTTTAATCAAAGTCGTGAAGTCCGTTAAACACATCAGTCAAAAATGAGTCGACTCAAGAAACTTTTACATCAGTCAGAGTTGAGTCAGGGGTAAAAGCAAATGAGTCAAAGTTGAGTCGACTCAAAACAATCAGAGTGAATCAGAGTCCTTTCGAAAATGAGTCAGAGTCGAGTCAGTCTAAGCAAATCTGAGTCGATCACAACCCTGCTCCAGGGGGCCCACTCTGGCCTCCTGAGGGCCCTTTCTGACCTGGAGCCCAGGCGGGCCATTCGGGCACACCTGGGCCCCAAGTGACTTTGGGAGGTGCAATATATATATATTGCCCGCTCATAGGCCTTTGAGGGGGCCATGACCCGGACAACCCCCCCCCCCCCCCTTTGGACTGCCTCTGCCAGGCATGTGAGGGCTCTTACCAGGCCTTCCGAGCCCTTCATCGGTCTAAGAGGGCTTTTCAATTTTTGAGTGTGTCTTTGCTGGGTCACAGAGGGACCTACGCCGGTCTGAGAGGGCCCAGGTCAGGCTTTCGAGTAGAAGCCCTATGCCGGCCTGAGGAGGCCTTTTTCAGGCCTGGGGTTCAGGCAAGACTGAGTTTTTTTAGACCCTTGAAGGCCACATTCTGATCTGAGATGGCCCTTCTGGATCCGAGAGGGCCCTTGATGGCCCTAAGAGGGCCCTACGCCAGTCTAAGAAGGCCCTACGCCGGTCTAAAAAGGCCCTTGTCAGCCTTGCAAGGGCTCTATACCCGCTTTATAGGACCTCTTTCAAGCCTCAGGGGTTTTATGCTGGTCTGAGAGGGCTCTAGGCAAGTCTGAGAAGGCCCTTGGGGCCTACACAGATCTGAGAGGGCCCTAAACCGGTATGAGGGTCCTTGCCAGACAAGAGAGCGCCCTGTGGTGGTCTGAGAGGGCCCTTGCAAGGCCAGAAAGGGCCCTACGCCCGCTTAAGGAAGCCCTTGCCAAGCCCTGGAGATGCCCTACGCCGGTCTGAGAGGGAACTGCCAGGCTTGAAAGGGCGCCCACTTTACCGAGACCATTACCAAGCCTGTGTGGTGTTATGCTGGTCTGAGAGGGCCCTTGTTGGTTCTGAGAGGGACCTAGGAAAGTCTAAGAAGGTCCTTTTAGGCCCTTGAGGGTCTGAAAGGGCACTATGCCGGTCTGAGAGGGTCTTTGTCAGTCCTGAGAGGGCCCTGGGGTGGTTTGAGAGGGCCCATACTAGGCCTGAGAGCGCCCTACGCTCGATTAAGAGGGCCCTTACTAAGCCTTGAAGGGCCCTACACCGGCCTGAGAGGGCACTTGTCACGCGCTGTGTGTCGGCAGGTTGACACGGCAGCGACACACAGTCACCGCTCGGCTGAGGTGACATCGGTGCCGTGTCACTGTGTGGGCGGCGCCGGCCGCTCCGGTGGTACCATACACACACACACCCGGGTAGCAGCGTGCGAAGCCCATGGAAAATCCCATAGTGGTATTGTCCTACAGCGGAGAGTCAAACAAAGGTCTCTGTGAGATCACCGTGGCGGAAGCCGCGGCAGATGTGTCGTTTGGCCATAAAATGCGCGGCACGGGACCAGAGCAGCAGTGATGGCCGGTCGGTGTTGGAAGAAGCAGCTCAGCAGTTCTCCAGCCATGGCCGGTCTGTGGCTGCTGTGTCTGGTCGGAGTCGGCGCCGCCGCTGGCAGCGTGCTGCCCGCAGACAGGGCCAACTCGCCCTGCCAGCCCGGCACCGTCTGGATGGCCGACGACGGCTGCAACACCTGCTTCTGTCTCGAGGACGGCGTGTCGGGCTGCACCCGCATGGAGTGCTCGGCCAAACACCCGGCGGCGGACAAGAGCGCCTCTGGCGACCTTGGTGGTAACGTGAAGCCGCTGCCGCTGCCGGGGATGGACACGGAGTGGAATAGTGCCTCTGGTTCTTTCGGTGGCGACATGAAGCCCCTGCCGCCTACAAAGCCGGAGGAGGAACCTAAGCCATACAGCACCAACAGAGGCGCCCAAAAGCCAGAGCAGGAGCCGCTGTCGGAGCCGGAGCTGAAGCCAGTGGAGGTGCGGTCGGGAGTGAGCTGCACCCAGGGAGAGGAGTGGCAGGAGAACTGCAACTCGTGTTTCTGTCTCGGGGAAGGCAGGGCCGCCTGCACCAAGATGGGGTGCTCCTCCGAGAGCCGAGTTCTGGCTGAGGCGGTGAAGGACCACTGTGAGGCGGGCACCACCTGGAGCGACAACTGCAACGTCTGCCACTGCGTCGGCGACAGCCAGGTGATCTGCAGCCACACAACCTGCGCCGGGGCCGAGCGCCGCAGCCGCCGCCGCCGCCGCCAGGCCGGCTGCGGGCCTGGTGACGAGTATCCAGTCGATTGTAATACCTGCCGCTGTCTTCCTAACGGTAGAGAGGCGTGCACCTTGAAGTTCTGCCTGCCGGAGACCTCCCAGCAGACCAGCCAGTTCTCCTCTGGCTCGGTCAGATCGGCCGGCAGCTCTGACTGTGTGCGGGAGTGTCCAGCCGACTGCGGCAGTCTGCGCAGTGAAGACGGCTGCCTGACGTGCGACTGTGACAATAGCCATATCTTCGGAGTGCGGCCTCTTCCCCCACAGAGCGATCAGTCCTCTGGTCCGGCCAGGTCAGCAGTCAGCAGCTCTGACTGTGTGCGGGAGTGTCCGGCCGACTGCGGCAGTCTGCGCGGTGAAGACGGCTGCCTGACGTGCGACTGTGACAATAGCCACATCTTCGGAGTGCTGCCTCCTCCCCCACAGAGCGATCAGTCCTCTGGCCCGGCCCGGTCAGCAGTCAGCAGCTCTGAGTGTGTGCCGGAGTGTCCGGCCGACTGCGGCAGTCTGCGCGGTGAAGATGGCTGCCTGACCTGCCAGTGCGACAACGGCCCTATCTTCGGAGTGCGGCCTCCGCCAGAGACGGACACTGCAGCGGCGGCGGCGGCGGGCAGCAGCTGGTACATGCCGAACACAGGGGCTGATGTAGACGCAGGCTTCGCGGTCAACCAGGGCTGGGTGCTCGGCGGAAGGTAAAGGACAACTAACATCAGACGGACGGACCACAGCTGACGACGATTGAACGCGGCGAGGACATGACCAGATGATGCCTGAGACACCAGAGACCTGCCTGATAACAGCGGGGCGCTGTCTGTCTTTGAGGTCTTTGGTTATCAGATGCCTTAGAAAGTGCACCGATACCTTCATATTATGGGTCCAATTGAATGGTTCACGGTTTACGCTGAGAAAATCGTATTCGCTACTTCTTTTCAGTCGCCATAAATGATGGCGTTAGTTATTTTGGGATGGGTAACAAAACATAGTCATCATGGTTGTTTGCTACTGCATGTGTCAAAATGTGGCAAAGATAGATTGATAAATATATTTCCCAAATGTCTACAGGTAGTTATAAAATGCACACTAGATTGTATCACCCTATCGAAACAAACGAGTGAGCGGCAACTTATTAAGGAATGAACGATGACGGTGCGGCCACTGCAAGCAGCAGACTTGTGCCTGGATCCTGAAGTTGGATCTGGGATCCCAGTGGATCCCTCGGCATAAAATGCATGAATATCTTGGATCCCAGTGGATCCCTCTGCGTAAAATGCATGAAGATCTGCGATCCTCCTGGATCCCTCGGCGTAAATTGTAGATCCCACGGCATAAAATATATCAGAATCTGGGATCATTGTGGATCCTCGGCTTATTGTGTACCTGGATATGGTGTCCCATGTGGATACCCGGGACTCAGGCCACGGATATCCGGATCTCAGCTGGATCCCGGGATCCAGACACATGTCTGGGCCCACCATATTGCAAAATATTGATGTCAAATGCTCTGACGTCACCCCGGGAGGCGTATATATTTTTTTCAGTAAGTGCGATACTGCAGTGCGCTATTTTTAACCACCGAATTTTGTGAAATAGAGATATTGTATCGAAAGAAAGGCCTTCATGGCACTGCCATAAGCTGCTGTAGCTCAGTGGTAAGATGTCTGTCTTTCATGTGGAGTGGGCCGGTTCGAATCCCGGCGACGGCTACTTTCTTTTTAGTTTTTTTCTTCTCTCACGTAAATGAGTGCTCATAGCAGCCCACACCAGTAACGGTTGGCAGCCCTCGGGAGTTTGGGCGTTACAAACATACTACACCATAGGGTTCCCATGTTAAATCGATGTTTTTCAGACGAGACTTGCTCATAACCTATGGTATATATTTGAAATCCGACTTCGGGACCAGATAGCTACAAGCCTAGGGTACAACTTTTTATTTACCATTTTTCGATATTCTGGGCGTAAAGGGGTACCAACATGTTTATCAGGTGATAATGACCACGACACACCATACCTTATTGTCTTACAGATTATTATTCCTTCTTGTCCTACTGATAAACATAAGGGCTATATAACATGCAAATAAATGCAAGTAATCAAGCCAAAAATTGAGGCGCTTACTTAATACTTATTACTTACACAGTAACACATCCCTCTTTAAAGGGACTGTCCCACCTTCCCAAAAGTTGTAAAATGTACGCCGCTTGTGGTGCACAATATGAAGTAATTGCTGCCGAACACGATTATGACATTTGTTTCTCGCAAACAGGGCCAAATTTAATCAGAAGTAAAGTTTTAATATTTGAGTTCATGACGTCATATTGATCTCGAGAGAGCTAAACAGAAATCCTGCCAGCTGCCAAAGTATGGGCACAATTATTTCGAGACAATTCTGGCGCTTTGAATACAAAACAAACCAACTACCAAACCATTGAAACGTAACAAATATTTCCAAGGTTCACCTTAAAACAAGTCGACTATCATTACCAGTTGGGTAAAGAGAGACGACGCTGTCGGTTTAGAGACCCTATTCAAATACACATGGGCCTTATTTTTTACAGATGTCAAAATCAAACTCTAATATCTTTTTGATTAGATCATTGTGGCTGTTTTAACTGATACCATACTTAATTCCAATGCCAAGCCATCAAAATGGCTATCTCAACTCAAATATATTGTTAAGGCGGGATAGTCCCTTTAGATGCTAGGGTTGCTGATAAAAATACGAATTAACATCTCAGCAACTGCAAAGAACAAAACCCAGACAGGCTGAGACACAAAAAGGCCAGCCACTGTTTGGTTCACGCTGCAAAGATATAAATGGCGCCATATATGTCGCTTCTCTCTTATGCAGGCCGTTTTCATCCCAATGTCTATAAGCTGATCAATAATCGGCGCTAATGACGTCACGGGGAATTACTTTTTGGATCCCTGTGAGTTTCCTCGTCATTAATATGAGACTTGATACTGTCTAACATACATTATCGATGATGCACTTTACATGTATGTCACTTGCGAAGTAGTGTTTCAAATATTTAGCTTGCTATGCCGGATATAAGTATTCCCCGGTGACGTCATGGCAGATACCTGCGCAGCAGGGACGGTTATACCTTATCTCTATGGCCTTGTCTCTTATCGGTTTCTAGTACATAATAGGTGCGTTCGGAAGGCGCAAAATTTCGCGAAATTTGCCATGGTCGTTCGGTAGGAATTTCGCGAAAAATTCGCCGGGTTCACCGTATGTGCGTCAAGTATGTATCTAAACAATTATTTCACAACAATTATCTTTGGTTGTCAGCAATTATTTTGAGAGAGATTACTGTTGATCACAGATGACACAACAAATCAAGAATAAAAACATGCCAACTAATTTAAATCATTTGACTTCCTTTCAGCAAAAAACTTGACGATTGGCAGGCAAATTTCGGGATATGGAGCTCCCATCGATATGGTAGCCATTAAAGCTGTTGTCCGTTTTGGCGCTTATGTTTCGTGTAATAGGGCATCGTTGCTGCCTTGTTGTAGAATGCCAAATTGGGTGATGGCGCTTGGTCCCATAGGCGTACACAAGGGGAGGAGGGCAAACGGGGCAATTGCCCCCCCTGAAGGTCAGTACGTGCCCCCTTTGGTTGAAAAAAATGATTTTTTGATTTTTTTAAAGAGAAAAATGGTGAAAATATGCCCTTTTTAAAACATAGTGGGCCAAATCCGGTGTTTTTTTTTGGTGGGGGTACTTTATGCCCCCCTGAGCAAAAATCGCCCCCTCCTGGAGTGAATCCTGGGTACGCTACTGCGTGGTTCATGGTTGTATTCGAAGTTTTCTTGCGTTGGAAGGTGGGAGGGTTACTACTTAATAGTAAGGCGTGTAAGCAAGTGTGAATGATGGTACATGTTACATAAACATCAGACCACATAATAGGCTTACTACTTGTACGCTGTTCATTCATTGTGCGGTGTTTGAATGATTCTCACTGGACATTCCCACCTTCCCAAAAGTTGTCAAATGTACGCCGCTTGTGGTGCACAATATGAAGTAATTGCTGCCGAACACGATTATGACATTTGTTTCTCGCGAACGGTGCTCAATTTAATAAAAAGTTAAGTTTTAATATTTGGGTTGATGTCGTCATATTGAGCTCTAGAGAGCTACACAGAAATCCTTTACGCTGCCAACGTATGAGCACAATTATTTAGAGACAATTCTGGCGCTTTGAATACAAAACAAACCAACTACCAAACCATTGAAACGTAGCAAATATCTCCAAGGTTCACCTTAAACAGGTCGACTATCATTACCAGTTGGGTAAAGAGAGACGACGCTGTCGGTGTAGAGGCCCTATTACAATACCATGGACCTTATTTTTTACAGATGTCAAAATCAAACTCGAATATCTTTTTTATTAGATCATTGTGATTGTTTTAGCTGCTACCATACTTAATTTCAATGCCAAGCCATCACAATAAAACGTTATAACGAATATATAAAACGTTATTATCTCCCTATCTCAACTAAAAAATAATGTTAGTTGGGATAGTCCCTTTAAGTAAGTGCAACTACTGAGTCTGCCTTTGCCTTTGAGATGCCTGAGATGCCTGTGACTTGTGAGCTCCAAAATATGCGCCTAACAAAATCTGATGTATTATCTGCATGCTATGTGCATTCAGGGCCTATTTTAAGGGCAAACCACGGGTGGGGGGGGGGGGGGGCACTTACCAAATTGGGGCATCTTTTTGTGGCAAAAAGGTACCCCCCTTTGTTTCCTCCGCGGGTTTGGGCCGGTCACCATATTTTGCTATTCGAGCTTAAGAAATTCACTTTTCGAATTCACAAAAATTGATTTTGTGGACATTTTTCCGATAAAAAAGTATTTTGTGGTTTAAAAAAAAATATCAGAGATAGCCATTGTGAAGATAATGTGTAATTTCCTTGATTGTGACGTTTTTATTTGCAATTTGCTTTGAAACTCTATTTTTTACGATTTTTCAAACATTTTTTTCCCACCAAAAATGGCATGATATGACGTCATTAAAACGTTATTATCTCCCAAAATACTATATTTTTCATTTAAATTTGGCGAGAAGACGTATAATTGATGCAGTATAGGGTACTGAAAGTTTCACATTGATATCTATCACAGTTTTAAGGTTATTGAGAAAATCCGGGAGGGGGCAGATTCTGCCCCCTCCCACAGCAGGGCGCGTGTCACCGGGGCTGCTTGAATTGCATCAGGTGCGCTGTTTTGTCTATCATTGAAAGCAATGGATAAAGCATCGAGTTCAATCACTTGAGGAGAAAAAAACTTCCGTTTTCATGAAGTTTTCTCTTAAGATCATTGTTTTTCACGTTCGGTGCAGGGAACGCACAGGGAGGGGTCATACTTGTATTGCATGCCCCTCCCCCCCATATTCCTGTGTGTGTGTGTGTGTGGGGGGGGGGGGGGAATTTTCCCCTGATGTCCGCCCCCTGGATCCGCCAGTGGGGGCGGATATCCTCCTCCCTTAGGTTTTTTGGAAACAGCGGGAAAACGTCATTTCGCTCCGCCATTTTTGGTACAACTGCTTGCCTATCAATTGCCCAAATCCTGTCAATTTGTTTACCTCGGGTCTCCTCAAGTCAC
>JAXIVJ010000348.1:0-215000 GCA_036785665.1 Chirona hameri | reverse complement strand
ATATATATATATATATATATATATATATATATATATATATATATATATATATATATATATATATATATATATATATATATATATATATATATATATATATATATATATATATATATATATATATATATATATATATATATATATATATATATCTATATATCTATATATCTATATATCTATATATCTATATATCTATATATCTATATATCTCTATATCTCTATATCTCTATATCTCTATATCTCTATATCTCTATATCTCTATATCTCTATATCTCTATATCTCTATATCTCTATATTTCTATATCTCTATATCTCTATATCTCTATAGATATATAGATATACAGATATACAGATATACAGATATACAGATATACAGATATACAGATATACAGATATACAGATATACAGATATACAGATATACAGATATACAGATATACAGATATACAGATATACAGATATACAGATATACAGATATACAGATATACAGATATACAGATATACAGATATACAGATATACAGATATACAGATATACAGATATACAGATATACAGATATACAGATATACAGATATACAGATATACAGATATACAGATATACAGATATACAGATATACAGATATACAGATATACAGATATACAGATATACAGATATACAGATATACAGATATACAGATATACAGATATACAGATATACAGATATACAGATATACAGATATACAGATATACAGATATACAGATATACAGATATACAGATATACAGATATACAGATATACAGATATACAGATATACAGATATACAGATATACAGATATACAGATATACAGATATACAGATATACAGATATACAGATATACAGATATACAGATATACAGATATACAGATATACAGATATACAGATATACAGATATACAGATATACAGATATACAGATATACAGATATACAGATATACAGATATACAGATATACAGATATACAGATATACAGATATACAGATATACAGATATACAGATATACAGATATACAGATATACAGATATACAGATATACAGATATACAGATATACAGATATACAGATATACAGATATACAGATATACAGATATACAGATATACAGATATACAGATATACAGATATACAGATATACAGATATACAGATATACAGATATACAGATATACAGATATACAGATATACAGATATACAGATATACAGATATACAGATATACAGATATACAGATATACAGATATACAGATATACAGATATACAGATATACAGATATACAGATATACAGATATACAGATATACAGATATACAGATATACAGATATACAGATATACAGATATACAGATATACAGATATACAGATATACAGATATACAGATATACAGATATACAGATATACAGATATACAGATATACAGATATACAGATATACAGATATACAGATATACAGATATACAGATATACAGATATACAGATATACAGATATACAGATATACAGATATACAGATATACAGATATACAGATATACAGATATACAGATATACAGATATACAGATATACAGATATACAGATATACAGATATACAGATATACAGATATACAGATATACAGATATACAGATATACAGATATACAGATATACAGATATACAGATATACAGATATACAGATATACAGATATACAGATATACAGATATACAGATATACAGATATACAGATATACAGATATACAGATATACAGATATACAGATATACAGATATACAGATATACAGATATACAGATATACAGATATACAGATATACAGATATACAGATATACAGATATACAGATATACAGATATACAGATATACAGATATACAGATATACAGATATACAGATATACAGATATACAGATATACAGATATACAGATATACAGATATACAGATATACAGATATACAGATATACAGATATACAGATATACAGATATACAGATATACAGATATACAGATATACAGATATACAGATATACAGATATACAGATATACAGATATACAGATATACAGATATACAGATATACAGATATACAGATATACAGATAGATAGATAGATAGATAGATAGATAGATAGATAGATAGATAGATAGATAGATAGATAGATAGATAGATAGATAGATAGATAGATAGATAGATAGATAGATAGATAGATAGATAGATAGATAGATAGATAGATAGATAGATAGATAGATAGATAGATAGATAGATAGATAGATAGATAGATAGATAGATAGATAGATAGATAGATAGATAGATAGATAGATAGATAGATAGATAGATAGATAGATAGATAGATAGATAGATAGATAGATAGATAGATAGATAGATAGATAGATAGATAGATAGATAGATAGATAGATAGATAGATAGATAGATAGATAGATAGATAGATAGATAGATAGATAGATAGATAGATAGATAGATAGATAGATAGATAGATAGATAGATAGATAGATAGATAGATAGATAGATAGATAGATAGATAGATAGATAGATAGATAGATAGATAGATAGATAGATAGATAGATAGATAGATAGATAGATAGATAGATAGATAGATAGATAGATAGATAGATAGATAGATAGATAGATAGATAGATAGATAGATAGATAGATAGATAGATAGATAGATAGATAGATAGATAGATAGATAGATAGATAGATAGATAGATAGATAGATAGATAGATAGATAGATAGATAGATAGATAGATAGATAGATAGATAGATAGATAGATAGATAGATAGATAGATAGATAGATAGATAGATAGATAGATAGATAGATAGATAGATAGATAGATAGATAGATAGATAGATAGATAGATAGATAGATAGATAGATAGATAGATAGATAGATAGATAGATAGATAGATAGATAGATAGATAGATAGATAGATAGATAGATAGATAGATAGATAGATAGATAGATAGATAGATAGATAGATAGATAGATAGATAGATAGATAGATAGATAGATAGATAGATAGATAGATAGATAGATAGATAGATAGATAGATAGATAGATAGATAGATAGATAGATAGATAGATAGATAGATAGATAGATAGATAGATAGATAGATAGATAGATAGATAGATAGATAGATAGATAGATAGATAGATAGATAGATAGATAGATAGATAGATAGATAGATAGATAGATAGATAGATAGATAGATAGATAGATAGATAGATAGATAGATAGATAGATAGATAGATAGATAGATAGATAGATAGATAGATAGATAGATAGATAGATAGATAGATAGATAGATAGATAGATAGATAGATAGATAGATAGATAGATAGATAGATAGATAGATAGATAGATAGATAGATAGATAGATAGATAGATAGATAGATAGATAGATAGATAGATAGATAGATAGATAGATAGATAGATAGATAGATAGATAGATAGATAGATAGATAGATAGATAGATAGATAGATAGATAGATAGATAGATAGATAGATAGATAGATAGATAGATAGATAGATAGATAGATAGATAGATAGATAGATAGATAGATAGATAGATAGATAGATAGATAGATAGATAGATAGATATATATATATATATATATATATATATATATATATATATATATATATATATATATATATATATATATATATATATATATATATATATATATATATATATATATATATATATATATATATATATATATATATATATATATATATATATATATATATATATATATATATATATATATATATATATATATATATATATATATATATATATATATATATATATATATATATATATATATAAATCTACTATATAAAGGGCAAATTCAAACCGTTCCAACGCTAGAAACTCGAAAACCCTTGGTGATGAACCCAAAACCCATACATTCTCTGAATCAGCATGATGGCAGGCATGTCAGTGTACCACTATCATTCAGATCGGACCTCTATATTCTTCAAGTAAATTGTGAAAGCGTGGAATTGATATTGATTGCAATTATATTTGTATTTAGTGGGGCCGAATTTCTTCATATGTTGCGCTTTTGTGACATTCATTCTGCAGCTATTTTAAACTGCAGAAGCAGGGGAGAAATATACATTTAGAGTTTGGGGCGGTGTTTTGACTCTCAGTATGCCCTTATCTTTATCATTATAGGGCCTGGATCTTTATACAGGTTATAGGGCCTTGATCTTTATACGAGTAATGTTTCAGTTTAGTTTACCAGTATCTGTTACCAAGGGGACATGAAGGATGTGGAAAAGAATAAGAGAAAATGGTAGAGCTGTCAACTTCTTTTCATGCACAGTCTGAAAGATGTGAGTATGCTGCCCTATTGCTATGTTTCTTACTGATCTTACTGAATGTATATTTTATTTCATTGGTAACATTCATGCTGCCGTCATTTTAAACTGTAATATTGTAGGCAAACACCCAAACTCTGGTCATGACATGATACATCAACATACTGGACTTTCATGCTATTGGTGGTGTAGACGACACATGGAGTAGGTAAAAGTTGAATCTTCGGACACATCCTAACCTAAGACTTCATGTTATCAGAATTCAGAATGCAGACAATACCAACGCATGGTTCTTTAGTGTCAGTATTGATAACCTTCTGATAGCATGAAATCCAATATTCATATCCGAGCTTTGGGTTAGAGCGGGTCATATGTCCAATGCAGCTGGTACTGGGTACAACCATAAACCCCAACTGTCATCATCATGTGTTAGTGACACTCATGGACAGTGTTGGATTTTTAATTTCATGACCTGGTCCCGGAGAGTAAAAATCCATAGGTGGAGATTAAAATTGTATTGTCAGGCAAGTTAAGATTTGCATTGTCACTGACAACCGATCGAACTTTTTTCCTTTTATTTTTTTTTCGCTTTAGCGCCCAAAGTTTGTTTCCCACCGAAGGGCTAATTTATTTAAATACATGGATATGAAAGACACAAACATCAATACAAATATCACTGTAATGATTTCACTCACATGGTTTTCAATTACTACGGCTCACACCACCGTAGCTTGCATAAACACGAAGCTGCACACGACACTATATTCAAGTTCATGTGCAAAACAACCGATCTAACTTCAACTAAAACATCACATGACCCCTACGAACACATATAGGTAAATACCATTTTTTTCTGGAATATTTATACGAACCATACAACCATACGAACCATATACGCGCCATTTATGTCTGAAATCAAGAAGTTTGCATCACAAATTGACTCGAGGTAGTTTAAGAACGTTAATTCAACAACAGATTACAATTTACTTATTATTATTGTTATTATTATTATTATTAATTATTAATGTTATTATTATTTTTATTATTATTATTATTATTATTATTATTATTATTATTATTATTATTATTATTATTATTATTATTATTATTATTATTATTATTATTATTATTATTATTATTATTATTATTATTATTATTATTATTATTATTATTTATTATTATTATTACTATTTTCGTTATTGCTATTAGGAACATATATATTTTAATATATCTTACAATGCAGATGGGTGCAGTAGATATTTATGATAATGCAATACTCATGTGCTTTGATCCAGTGTAAATCAAAATCTTGATATTCCACTGACTTTTTGCAAAAATACATTTGAATCAAAGTCGCGAAGTCCGTTGAACACATCAGTCAAAAATGAGTCGACTCAAGAAACTTTTACATCAGTCAGAGTTGAGTCAGGGGTAAAAGCAAATGAGTCAAAGTTGAGTCGACTCAAAACAATCAGAGTGAATCAGAGTCCCTTCGAAAATGAGTCAGAGTCGAGTCAGTCTAAACAAATCTGAGTCGAGCACAACCCTGCTCCAGGGGGCCCACTCTGGCCTCCTGAGGGCCCTTTCTGACCTGGAGCCCAGGCGGGCCATTCGGGCACACCTGGGCCCCAAGTGACTTTGGGAGGGGCAAAATATATATATTGCCCGCTCATAGGCCTTTGAGGGGGCCATGGCCCGGACAACTCCCTTTCGACTGCCTCTGCCAGGCATGTGAGGGCTCTTACCAGGATTTCCGAGCCCTTCATCGGTCTAAGAGTGTCTTTTCAATTTTTGAGTGTGTCCTTGCTGGGCCAGAGAGGGACCTACGCCGGTCTGAGAGGGCCCAGGTCAGGCTTTCGAGTAGAAGCCCTATGCCGGCCTGAGGAGGCCTTTTTCAGGCCTGGGGTTCAGGCAATACTGAGTTTTTTTAGACCCTTGAAGGCCACATTCTGATCTGAGATGGCCCTTCTGGATCCGAGAGGGCCCTTGCTGGCCCTAAGAGGGCCCTACGCCAGTCTAAGAAGGCCCTACGCCGGTCTAAAAAGGCCCTTGTCAGCCTGGCAAGGGCTCTATACCCGCTTTATAGGACCTCTTTCAAGCCTCAGGGGTTTATGCTGGTCTGAGAGGGCTCTAGGCAAGTCTGAGAAGGCCCTTGGGGCCTACACAGATCTGAGAGGGCCCTAAACCGGTATGAGGGTCCTTGCCAGTCCTGAGAGCGCCCTGTGGTGGTCTGAGAGGGTCCTTGCAAGGCCAGAAAGGGCCCTACGCCCGCTTAAGGAAGCCCTTGCCAACCCTGGAGATGCCCTACGCCGGTCTGAGAGGGCACTGCCAGGCTTGAAAGGGCGCCCACTTTACCGAGACCAATACCAAGCCTGTGGGGTGTTATGCTGGTCTGAGAGGGCCCTTGTTGGGCCTGAGAGGGACATAGGAAAGTCTAAGAAGGTCCTTTTAGGCCCTTGAGGGTCTGAAAGGGCACTATGCCGGTCTGAGAGGGTCTTTGTCAGTCCTGAGAGGGCCCTGGGGTGGTTTGAGAGGGCCCATACTAGGCCTGAGAGCGCCCTACGCTCGATTACGAGGGCCCTTACTAAGCCTTGAAGGGCCCTACACCGGCCTGAGAGGGCACTTGTCACGCGCTGTGTATCGGCAGGTTGACACGGCAGCGACACACAGTCACTGCTCGGCTGAGGTGACATCGGTGCCATGTCACTGTGTGGCGCGCGCCGGCCGCTCCGGTGGTACCATACACACACACACCCGGGTAGCAGCGTGCGAAGCCCATGGAAAATCCCATAGTGGTATTGTCCTACAGCGGAGAGTCAAACAAAGGCCTCTGTGAGATCACCGTGGCGGAAGCCGCGGCAGATGTGTCGTATGACCATAAAATGCGCGGCACGGGACCAGAGCAGCAGTGATGGCCGGTTGGTGTTGGAAGAAGCAGCTCAGCAGTTCTCCAGCCATGGCCGGTCTGTGGCTGCTGTGTCTGGTCGGAGTCGGTGCCGCCGCTGGCAGCGTGCTGCCCGCAGACAGGTCCAACTCGCCCTGCCAGCCCGGCACCGTCTGGATGGCCGACGACGGCTGCAACACCTGCTTCTGTCTCGAGGACGGCGTGTCGGGCTGCACCCGCATGGAGTGCTCGGCCAACAACCCGGCGGCGGCGGACAAGAGCGCCTCTGGCGACCTCGGTGATGACGTGAAGCCGCTGCCGCTGCCGGGGCTGGACACGGAGTGGAATAGTGCCTCTCGTTCTTTCGGTGGCGACATGAAGCCCCTGCCGCCTACAAAGCCGGAGGAGGAAGCTAAGCCATACAACACCAACAGAGACGCCCAAAAGCCAGAGCAGGAGCCGCTGCCGGAGCCGGAGCTGAAACCAGTGGAAGAGCGGTCGGGAGTGAGCTGCATCCAGGGAGATGCGTGGCAGGAGGACTGCAACTCGTGTTTCTGTCTCGGGGAAGGCAGGGCCGCCTGCACCAAGATGGGGTGCTCCTCCAACAGCCGAGTTCTGGCTGAGGCGGTGAAGGACCACTGTGAGGCGGGCACCACCTGGAGCGACAACTGCAACGTCTGCCACTGCGTCGGCGACAGCCAGGTGATCTGCAGCTACACAACCTGCGCCGGGGCCGAGCGCCGCAGCCGCCGCCGCCGCCGCCAGGCCGGCTGCCGGCCTGGTGACCAGTCGAGTGACGAGTATCCAGTCGATTGTAATACCTGCCGCTGTCTTCCTAACGGTAGGGAGGCGTGCACATTGAAGTTCTGCCTGCCGGAGACCTCCCAGCAGACCAGCCAGTTCTCCTCTGGCTCGGTCAGGTCGGCCGGCAGCTCTGACTGTGTGCGGGAGTGTCCAGCCGACTGCGGCAGTCTGCGCGGTGAAGATGGCTGCCTGACGTGCGACTGTGACAATAGCCATATCTTCGGAGTGCGGCCTCTTCCCCCGCAGACCGATCAGTCCTCTGGCCCGGCCAGGTCAGCAGTCAGCAGCTCTGAGTGTGTGCGGGAGTGTCCGGCCGACTGCGGCAGTCTGCGCGGTGAAGATGGCTGCCTGACCTGCCAGTGCGACAACGGCCCTATCTTCGGAGTGCGGCCTCCGCCAGAGACGGACACTGCAGCGGCGGCGGCGGCGGGCAGCAGCTGGTACATGCCGAACACAGGGGCTGATGTAGACGCAGGCTTCGCGGTCAACCAGGGCTGGGTGCTCGGCGGAAGGTAAAGGACAACTAACATCAGACGGACGGACCACAGCTGACGACGATTGAACGCGGCGAGGACATGACCAGATGATGCCTGAGACACCAGATACCTGCCTGATGACAGCGGGGCGCTGTCTGTCTTTGAGGTCTTTGGTTATCAGATGCCTTAGAAAGTGCACCGATACTTTCGTATTCTGGGTCTAATTGAATGGTTCACGGTTTACGCTGATAAAATCGTATTCGCTACTTCTTTTCAGTCACTATAAATGATAGCGTTAGTTATTTTTGGATGGGTAACACCACATAGTCATCATGGTTTTTTGTTACTGCATGTGGAAAAATGTGGCAAAGATAGATTTATAAATATATTTCCCAAATGTCTACAGGTTTTGATAAAATGCACACTAGATTGTATCATCCCATCGAAACAAACGAGTGAGCGGCAACTTATTAAGAAATAAACAATAACGGCGCGGCCACTGCAAGCAGGCGGATGACACAGTACTTTGTATACCCTACCTAAGGGAGAGCAGCGTTTGGTACCGTATAGTGCACTCACGTTTGTCAAGGTCGGAAGGGAAGATATTCAGTGGACTCTACACTGCGCCGTACTAATGTCAGTAACGTATAAAACATATTTCTCCCTCTTGGCTGCTCCTTATTCTCTCACCACAAGACACATTAAAAAGGTGCGTACCATAACGAGCCAGAAACGAAAATTCCCAGAATGGTGCATTTAATATTTAACATTTAAAATCCTGAATTTACGATTCTAACAACCAATCTATTATTATAATCATCAATCAGGCCGATTTCCCACTTCAAACCTTTCCCGGCCACCGCGCACGGTCCTGCCGGTAGAATTAGCATTTTATATTTTGTCGTCGGCCACATCGTAGCGGCGGCCCGGTGCGGCGGCGCATATTGATACCGGTGGCGGTGTCTTCTCCGCTGTCAGCCCGCTCCCCTCGGCCGCCGCTCGGGGCCGACACAGCTCGTCTCGACCGACAGCAGACGCCGCCAGATTAGCATAGGTCAACGCTCTGATTGGAACGGCTCAAACGGCGCCAGCCACCGTTTCGTGGACCACAGCTCAGCAATACGAACTGCTCAGTTTATATTCCATCATTTCTCGGTAGATGTTCATCACGTCTATCTCGTTTCATATGCAGGAACTTTATGATAGCGTCCGATTATTGAGATCGGAGAGATGTATTGTTAATAATTATCATTAATTATTTCGAAGTTAATAGACTTTAAAGCCCCGCTCTCTCTTTCTTCTCCTTTCATTAATCCTAATAACTCCGTCTCGCTGTCGTCTCTGCCGCTGCCGCTGCCGCTGCCGCTGCCTCAGCCTCAGCCTCAGCCTCAGCCTCAGCCTCAGCCTCAGCCTCAGCCTCAGCCTCAGCCTCAGCCTCAGCCTCAGCCTCAGCCTCAGCCTCAGCCTCAGCCTCAGCCTCAGCCTCAGCCTCAGCCTCAGCCTCAGCCTCAGCCTCAGCCTCAGCCTCAGCCTCAGCCTCAGCCTCAGCCTCAGCCTCAGCCTCAGCCTCAGCCTCCTCAGCCTCAGCCTCAGCCTCAGCCTCAGCCTCAGCCTCTCTCTCTCTCTCTCTCTCTCTCTCTCTCTCTCTCTCTCTCTCTCTCTCTCTCTCTCTCTCTCTCTCTCTCTCTCTCTCTCTCTCTCTCTCTCTCCCTCCCCCTCCCTCTGGAATTTTACCTCATCGCTCTCATTCACCAGGCCAATTCTGTCTATTTCTTTTTATAATTTTGCGCCATTACGGCATTTTATGCTCATCATTTCACGGATGAGACGCAACAGTGGCTATATGACACGGCCAGAATATCAGTCAAATCGAAACGGTGCGATGGGATCATCTATCTCGGCATCGCCATCCACACCGGCGCCAGAGAGATGAGCACGGAGTCGCTACATGTCTCTGGCTCTGTCTGGTCCAGCGCGTGAGACCGTCGCTCCATCTCTTGACACCAACAGCCGAGAGACCGTACAGGGCTCGGAGAGGCTCGGAAGTGACCGCCAGCTGGTCGGTCGTCCGTCATCCTCAGGTGAGCCGCGCCGCTCAAACGGCTTGGGGAGGCGTGGTACGCACACACAACGCGTCCTGGTGGCCAGGGAAGCATGACACAACCACCTCCTGTTCACAGTTCTGTTCTGTTCACAGAGCGGACCGACACACATTGCCCAAGCCGCAGTGCAGACCTACAGACGCTCTAATAACCCAACAGAGGGAGCAGGGGCCTAACGACGCCTTTTTATCAAAGGGAGTCTCACAAACAATCAGTAGGCGACAGAGGAGCCTACAGACACTATACGTAGGAGCGGACCCAATAAACGTCACCTTCGCACACCAATGAAACTAACCCGCAAATTTGAAATAAGACGAACCACTGCTGCAGTCCCTGGTGACCTGGGCACTGTGCAGCTCCAGCGCCAGTGTGTGTTCCACCCTTGGCCGAGGTCCGACCAGGGGTGGATGGGTGGGGTCTGCTGCCCCGTGCCCATGCCTCCACCCGGTATGGCTCCCAGCGTGGCCATTCAGGGCGCGGTGGGACGAAAGTTGCGCACAGCTCGACACTGATGATGGGCCATAATTAGCGGAATGAAACGTCGTTAATCACATTAGTGATTTTTATGCCAAAGTGTTGGACGGCGGCGTATTAAGGGAATGTGATTAATGGTGGCCGGAGGGGAGGGGCAAGCTCAGCGGGAGGCGCAGGGGTGAATAGACAGCAGCGTCGCACATCAGTCGTCACGTTTGCTGACAGCATGGCAGCTCTTACACTGGCACACCGTGCACCGTGCACCGACCAACACATAATGGAGACAGCGGATGGGGCAACTCGGTACTTCTCTATCAGCTGTCCTTGTTGATGCACGTTTGCAATACAAATATAGGTATCGACCAGTGGACATCCAATAGGCAAGCCACTACAGCATCTTATAGCTCAAATAAAGTCAAAGTTAGTTAACAGATACCATTTAAAGTGAAACATTCCCATTTTCGGTAGACGACGCAGAAACCTACATCTTCTCGCCGAATAAGATGCAGAGCTCAGAATGTCTAGAAAAGGAAACAGGCTGCCAGGCCTCTGAATAAAGTCCTCACCCTGCTCCAGAGCCAAAAATACAATCGTTTCGAGCCATCGCTCGCCGGTCTGAAGAGGCTAAGTGCAGGGGGCGGCGATACAGCACCAGCCCGGGTCGCCGTCAGGCGGCGAGGGCAGGGCGCGGCGTCATCGACACTCAAGACTTGCCTGTCGGTCGACAATAACTGTCGATCTCGACGGATGAGCGATGCTGGGCATTACCCGCCGTCGCCGACGCCATATTGGCTCTCAGCGCGCGCGCACCGAAATCGATGACACTTTGATGGAAGCCGGTGTAATGAAATTCCGTTCGGGTGGCCCGGTCTGACTCCGCACGGGGCGCAGCAGGGGCGACAGAGTGAAGGGGTGCGTTCTAGGAACGGAGATGAGCTAAAACGATAGCCGTCGCATGGGATTGTTCCCAAAATCAAAGCGACCGTGATTATGTGATGTGTCGTAAGTGAATTGCGTCATAGTAAGAGCCTGAGAGTCGGAGATACACGAAGGAAGTTTCTCGTGATCCCTACGTTTGATACCTACGTGTGATTAGTTACCACCAGCATGTTGCATGCTAATAAATTTGTGTTGTTCAATGCTAGTTCTTGGGTTTCGTTAGTGGAATTTTCATCATTAAATAGTCCTTTGATCAGAAATCGTCCACAGGGCTGGGAAAAATTACCGTTCTGGCATTCTAATCGGCGACAAATCTATAGCCATCGGTGGAGTAATCGGTGACAAATCTTAGACAGACAAGTAGGTACCACACCTTTGCAAATGATCACCTCTGTCATGATACTCGCACCTAGATATCATTAAGTTTCCCAATGGAAAACACAATTCTAAATAATGTTGTTATTCCAATGCGGAAACCAACTTTCGGTTAATCCTGCAGCTCCAAAATAATCCTGCAGTTCTAAAATAATCCTGCAGTTAAAAACATAAACAAGCGATACAACGAGTTCGTATGCTCACGGAACAAAACATGTGCAATAACAGCGATAATGAGCACTGTGCGCAGCCTGCCGGCTGGGAAACGGCACGTGAACGCCACACGCTGTTCAATGACAACGGAGACAGAATGATAGTGTGGTACCGTTTGTCGCCGTTCAAATGTGCAAGTACGGAACAGAGACCGTCCAGCGGGGCGATAGTGATTTGTGTTGCGCAAGATTTGTGTGCGGACTGCGGCTCGCAGGGGGGAGGGGGAGGGGGTGACACCGCTATGGCCATCTCGTTTGAGCCCCAAGCCTGATGTGACGTCACTGGAGGCAGAGCCACGGCATGTCACGGCGCGTTTCACGGCATATCCGGCAATTAACTGGGGCAGAATCATACAATTAAGCATGTGCTAGGAATTAATGGGCACTGTGAATTCCCCACGCTCGTCTTCGTGAATCCCTGGCCGTACGAAACAGCGAGCTGTAACTGGCGGCTGACTACGTTTGCTGCGTGAGCGCGGCGCCGACGAAGGAGCCGGCTACCGCCAGTGACGTCATCCGTTGGTTAGTCGAGTTCAAGGTTGAATGACGCGTGTCCTTACCAAATCGGTAGGCTGCCTACTAAGCTTACATAGCAAAATTGTGTAAGTAACAAAAGGCCAGGAATTACTACCTACTGTAACTCTTAACCGTAGTACCTATTCATGAATACAGGCCCAGACTGGTTATTGATTCAACTTTTCCAGTACAAAGTTCCAGAAAGGATGTCCAGTAAATACTAAATATGTGCAAGTGTTGACATCATGCTCTTGCTTTGACGCAGGGGCGCAGCCAGGATTTTGCGACGGGGGGGGGGGGGGGGGGGCTAACCGAAGTGGGCCCCTTAGCATTGGCTGATGCCCCCCTAAAAAACACCTAAATTTGTTTGTAATTTTCATTAAAAAAAGGAATTTTATTGATTTTTATTTTTATTTTCACTGTTTTTATTTATTTATTGTAATTCAAAATTTGTCATTTTCATCCAACCCTAATATGGTCCCATGTTAAAGTACATGTGCACTTGGATTTCTCCCTAGTAATTTTATTTGGTCTGTGGGCAGTGGCGACGCATTGCCGCTTTGCTGACGCATTGCTGGTTATCTTCCGAACCAATGATCGCAGCGAGACGCGCAATGCGGCCATCGAAATCTCTCAATGAGAAGAATCTAAAGCATACTCAAAAATGTAAAAGTGAGGTCACATGTCAGGTCACGGTCAGGTCAAAGGTCAAAATCGACGTATGAGTTTATGGGCCATACTTTCAATCCAAAGCCTTCCCTTCGATTACGACCATGATCACTCAAGGTCCTGCCAAAGGTATAATACACATCCCGCATGAACTAAAGTGAGATTGTTGGCCATGGTCAAGGTTAAGGTGAGGTCACAAAAGGTCATTATGCTCAAAATGTCTACGGAAGTGATGCAACACATGTTTTATGAGTTATTTTCCACGTATATTTCGATAGTGATAGACATTTTACCACCTGACTTCATTTACGTGAAGTTAATGTCAAGTTCAGGTCAAGTTCAGGTCACTGACGGTCAAAATTTGATATTCATCAATCTACATAAAAAGGCATGTTTCTGGACCAGTTTTGTCTCAGAAATACAGTGGTGACATTTATTTGTCTGTATCTGGTCAATAAAAGCCAAACAACGCAATTGTTAAATATGACGTCATGAATGACTCATACTTTAGATGCCATAAGACAGTCAACAATGGTGATATCATTCTGAAATTTGGTATGTTAGTTTCCCATATGTGGTTCTCTGACATATATTCCGGTTTTTTTAATAGCTTTGACAAATTTGATTTTGTGGGCATTTTCCCCCATTTTTTTGGCATTTTTGGGGGTCAAGAAACCTTTTTTTAAATCCGAGATAGCTATGTTGTAGCCCTTCTCATTTTCTATCTTTTGAAGTTTTTGGATTGCATTTTGCTCGAAATATGGCATTGATACGGTCTGTTACATTTTGGCTGATTTTGGTGTAAAACTCGTGTGTAGTGATGTCACTAAATTCGATATAACTCGAAATTTGTTTCTACGAAATTGCTTTATTTTCTCACAGAAGACGTAAACGTGATTTAGGAGAAGGTACCCGAAGTCTCACGTTGATAGCGATATTGGTTTTTGAGCTATTACGAAAATGTATCAGGTGGGGGGGGGGGGGGGGCGTTAAACGCCACATCCCCTTCCCCGTCAATGGCGTGTTAATGTTTAATTCGGCTGGAGTTGGGGGGCAACTTGTACCTCCTGCCCCCTCCCCCGCTTCCGCCACTACTATATACCACCAATTACCAAAACCCGTCACACAAATCTGAAAAAAACAATGGGATCACGAATCATGATGACAAAAGCGGATCCAGGATTCATTCGACCAAGGCTTTTGTTCTGCCTCAACTCATTTTTATTGTATTTATTTATATTTTTGTCAATGCCACGTCCCCCGTACACTGCTGACGCCTGACGCCGCATGGCTAATGTAACCCACTACGGCCGGGGCCGGGAGGGGGCAGGGGGCATTTCCCTCCAATTTTGTCAAAATGGGCCTTTGCCCCCCCCCCCCCTCCGAGATGCCAGATGGGCAGCTTTCTGAGGCATCGGGCATCTGAGCCGATGATGGATGGTCCTTTTCTGGTCTGAAGATGGGTCCTTTCAAGACCTCTGATTGGCCTTTTCCAGACCTCAGATGGGTCCTTTCCGGGCCTAAATTGGACTATTCCCAAACTCAAGACAGGGGGGGGGTGGCCTTCTACGACTTTGATGGGCCCTTTCCAGATCTGAGATGGGCCCTTTCTGGTCTGCATGTGAGCCATCATTGATCATGCCATGTCTGAGTTCAAGGGTAAGATGAGCCCTAACCAGCCATGGGGCCTTTCTGGGCCGAATTTACCGAAACGGTCCTTCTCCAGCTCAAAGATGGGCCCATCCCAGTCCTCTCCAGACCTTTTTTCTTTCAAGGCCAAATCATACGGGCCCTCTCTGGGCCTGAGATGGGCCCTTACCTGACCTAAGAGCAGACATGGGTCTTTTCCGGAACTGAGATGCTCACTTTCAAAGCCTAAAATAGACCCTCTCCAGACCTAAGACGGTCCCTTTCTGAGTTTACGATGGACCCTTTCAAAACCTGAGATGGACCCATTCTGAGCTTAAGACGGGCCCATTCTGAGCTTAAGACGGGCCCATTCACAGCCTAAGATGCCTCTTTATTCCAGACCTGAGATGGCCCTTTCTGAGCCTAAGATGGGCCCCTCTCCAGATCTGAGATGGGGCCTTCCCGGGCCTAAGAGCAGAGATGGGCCTTTTCCGGACCTGAGATGCAGGCTGCTCACTTTCAAAGCCTAAAATGGACCCTTTTCAGACCTGAGACGGGCCCTTTCTGAATTCATGAAGGGCCCTTTCAAAACCTGAGACCAGCCCATTCTGAGCCTAAGATGAGCTCTTTCCAGACCTGAGATGGGCCCTTTCTGAGTTCACGATGGGCCCTTTCAAAACCTGAGATGGGCCAATTCAGAGCCTAATATGGGCCCATTCTGAGCCTAAGATGAGTCCATTCAAAGCCTAAAATGGGCTCTTTCCAGACCTGAGATGGGCCCTTTCTGAGTCTAAGATGGACCCTTTCCAAACCTGAGATGGGCCTTTTCCGAGTTCACGATGGGCCCTTTCAAAATCTGAGATGGGCCCACTCTGAGCCTAAGATGGGCCCATTCAGAGCCTAAGATGGGCCCTTTCCAGGCATGAAATGGGCCCTTTCTGAGCCCAATATGTGCCCTCTCCGGACTTAAGATGGGCCCTGCCCGGGCCTGAGAGCTGAGATGGGCCTTTTCTGGACCTGAGATGCTCGCTTTCTGAGGCTAAATTTGGTTTTATCAGGCCTGAAATGGTCCCTTTCTGAGTCCACGATGGACCCCTTTCTGAGTCCACGATGGGTTTTTCTGGGTTTTACACAGCCCTGGGTTTTATCAGGCAAAATAAGTTTCAAGCCCTCGAGCCTGCCCAGGGGTTGCTAGCCGTCGCCTCGAGCGCCTGCCATAGCTGGAGCGCCTGCTAGCCGTGGTCGGCGCGGTCATAATGAGCGGTAATGTGTTGTACTCTGACCCACCTGGTGCAATGTTTGCTTGGGTTTAAAAATGGTAATTTGATAAGTCTGATGCGTTTTTGAATTCGGGGGGGGGGGGGGGGGGGGGTGATGGTAGTACAACACAATTTAACAATTTTCTTCTCAGGAGAGTGTGTGCTGCCATATTTGTCAGCCAGGGGCGTCGCCGACGGGAGGGTCGGGGTGGTGGGAGGTCTGGGCAAACTCCACCCACCTTTAGAAGGCAGAGGAGGGTGGACCCCCCCCCCCACACACACACACACGCACACTTTTTGCGGGAAAAATAAAAATGTATCGTAAAATTGTCTTTGCAGTGCAGTCAAAATCCAGCTATAAAATACAAATGTATCGTACAAATTGTCTTTGCAGTGCAGTCAAAATCCAGCTATCTATCTAAATAGTCAACAACTGGAAAATTTCGCGCCGCTTCGCGGCATGACACAAGTTTCGCAATTGTTTATACAAATTTGAAAAATGGGGAAAAAATCAGCAAGTGTCTGGTAGAGGCTCTCCTTGGCGGTAATTGCTGGCCCCAGGGCCCATTCCCTTCATAAATATTCACTTTTAAGTTTCAAGCAGGCTACATGTTGAGCTAGTTTGCTGAGTTCCATAAAAGGCGGCGCGAACGCAAAGACGAGGAGATCGGTACCCGGAAGATGCTCCAGCGGTGCACAATTTGCTGGACCGAAGAGCTAATAGTGGAAACAGGCCAGGACCATCTCCCCAAGCCATCTCACCTCACGGTCTGGTTCCAATATTAACATTTCGTTTTCCAGGACCTAAAATTAACATTTTCACGCCGCTTCAAGGCGTCACATCGGTAGTCATCGTCATAACCAAGCCATAGTCATCGTCATCGGTTCGTCGTAACGCTGAATTGAATGAATAACATTTTTAGCTTATTATCCTCTACAAGGCCCACCACCTATATTTCTGGGTTTTATCAGGCAAAACCGTAAAAATGTCGCACCGCTTCGCGGCGCTAACTAACAAGTGCATACCTACCTACTATAACAGGAAAATCCACATAAAACAAATGCTGCAAAGGCTTAAATACACGTATCAAAATGGGGTACCTTTTTTCGTCATTTCAGCCACCCCCACACTCAAAAGCCGACCCCCACCTGTTGTCAGCTAAGATAGGTTTTCTCTCCTGTACGTAACAAAACAAATTAGTAATGCGCTCAGTATAATGCCTACTGAGGGTCCTGGTCCAATCCAGCTCATCAACGGTAGACGAAGAAAAATTGTTAAAAAGGGGGCGCCTCACAAAATAAAGGGGCCGAAATCCGTAGAGTTTTTCATATCCAGGGGTATTTTTTTGGGGTGGGGGGCCTCTCCCAGGGGCTTGCCCCCCTTCTGAGGGTCTGGCTGCGTCCCTGTCAATAATCATTCCCCAAAAGCTGAATCAATAACCAGTCTGGGGGGGGGGGGGGACAGAGTGATCCAGTAGGGCCTGTCCTGCAGCCCCCCCCTCCCCCAGGCAGGGTCCTGGGATTGCTTTGAAGCCATGTTGCAAGCGGGAAATTCAGCCTAAAAACTAACAATAGAGAGTTGAAAATTCAGCCTAAGAAGACCATATGATGCACTCAGCATCAGTTTTGCCAAAACTTGAACTCAGTCATCAGGCAAGGTCCTACCAAATGTATGGAAAAGTTATGCTATATTGGTCAAAGGCAGAATATCTGCTAGTTTAGTGTCTGATGTGTTATGTTGAGGTGCTAAAGATGTCTCATTTGTATGAATTTTTCCTCTAAAGTTCCCCATGTATGTGCTGAACTTGAACTTGGTATGTAGGTACAGGAGCATCATCCCTGTTCGCTACCCCTACTCCCACTCCAACAGGATAATTTTAATCCTGCTAATCTGGGGTGAGGGTGGGGAGCGTGGGGTGGGGTGCAGTGATTCTGAGGGGCCATCTTATTTTTTGTCTATATTAATTTTGTGCTTTCAACGCCTGTGTTATTGTTGACAACCTTTGACTCAGGAACATATTTTCATGCTGGTGCACAATATGGCAGCACGTTATGATGTCATAGTATTATGTGTTAGACGACAGCATTGCTAAAGTAGCAACATTGTGCACAAAGGCAACATTTTAATACCTTATTACCACAAATTGACTCCAGTAGTCGTCACACCCTAAACCCCCAACCAACAAACAACAAAACCTATGTCTGTCAGTATCAAATGTTTTGTCTTGGAAAAGTTGACAAAATTGTAGGAGAAAAAACTGGTGACAAACTTCGGGCTTCAGAATCCCAACGGTGACGTACAGCTAGGGTTTCCCAGCCCTGATCGTCCATGCAACTGCTCACGTTTCAAAGAATGTAATAACTAATTATATGTTTCATCACGGAGCGCTTCTTTATCTGACAACAATATGTCGCGAGAATACAGTCCTGAAAGAAGAGAGAAAGAGTAACGTATTGCAAACATATGACCTTAGAAATTACACACAGCTGTGTTCCAAACGTTATTTGAACACATCTCTGCTTACAAGGTGATCGATGAAGTTTACCCAACGTAAACTGATGATGTGTTCGCCCTTTTGCGAAATATACCAGGCGAACTAATTGTATTCTGCTTGAATGACACACTGCTAGCACATACATATTATACTGGCTTAGGCTTCATGTCATTACCCCGCATACTGTCGGACTTGTATTACTTAATCCCCGCTCCAAATTTGTCTTATTTCCTGGCTGCGTTCATCAAACTAGGCACAATCTGCCGCAATGAGCCGGCCGCCACTGGCGAGATATGTGGGGTGAGATAGACTGGCCGGGACGTGATCCGCGTGCCCAGGGACGCAGAGCGCACTGTCGTCCGCTCATTACCAATAACTCATCCCAGCGAGCAATTTTCCATATGACTGGCCCCAAGCACCGTTCCAAGGGCCTTAGCGGCGAAATGAGCTGTCTAGTGGCTCGTCCTGTGCGGATCGGGCACGGATCGGCGTGGATCTCCGAGGATCTGCCACTCACCGACATGTCCGAGTAGGAGCAGGCTGCCGCTTTGTACCACAATGTAAGAGTAACAACAGACGATATTTTGTGACTTAATGGAATCGTGTCTAGAGCCCTTCATGGAGCCGGAATCCCGTATGGGAATCGGAATGGGACGGGAATGGCTGGGAATGGGGGATATGTTGGGGACATGAACGGTTTGGAACGGTTTACGAGAGACTATATAATTGTGTCGCTAACCCCCCCCCCCCCCTCCCCCCCCCCCCAAAAAAAAACAAAACAAATTAAAACATTCTGATGTGCAGCAACTATCACACAACACATTTATAGCATACAATAAGAGAAAGACATACCAATACCAAGGTTCCAGAAATGTGAGCTGGTAACCAGATTCAGTATCCCTACCAGGAATTGCGTGTGGATAGCACGTGGGCCCACTACAACTGGTATTCGGACAAAAGTTCGTAAACATAAGGTTCGTAACGGAAAAAGATCGTAAGAAAAGGTTCGTATGCAAAGGTTCGTATCGAATAAGGTTCGTATGGGATAAAGTTCGTAACGGTTAAAGCTCGTAATGGAAAAGGTTCGTATCGGATAAAGTTCGTATTAAAAAAGTTCGTATTAAAAAAGTTCGTATTAAAAAAGTTCGTATTCAAAAAGTTCGTGTTCAAAAAGTTCGTATTCAAAAAGTTCGTATTCAAAAAGTTCGTATTCAAAAAGTTCGTATTCAAAAAGTTCGTATTCAAAAACTTCGTATTCAAAAAGTTCGTATTCAAAAAGTTCGTATTCAAAAGTTCGTATTCAAAAAGTTCGTAACGGATAAAGTTCGTATGCAAAAGGTTCGTATGCTGAAGTTCGTAAAGGAAAAAGTTCGTAATTAAAAAGTTCGTAAGCAAAGGTTCGTATGCAAAGGCTCGTATCGGATATCAACAATAGCATGGAAAGTATGTTGTTAGGGCGTGTCCGGGCCCCGGGGTTACAGTTGTTTACCGTTGTCTCCCTTCAAACTGACAACCTTTTGTCTGGGATAACTTTCAGACACCAACACACCACCAATATCATGAAAGTTTGATGTCTTGAGATGTCCCAAATTACCACAACACCACCAGTAACGTGTCAAGTCTGATGTGTAGACATGTTAAGTTTACCCTACTTGCTATGCGATTTATTTTGTCCACTTTTTGAGCAACTATATTATTAATTATTTTAACTTAACCTTACTCTGAACTCTGAAGGAGGTGCTTCACAGAATTGCTAAAACAAATCACATGCGTCGCTTCCAAAAGCGACGATCGCTCCAAATCGGGGTTTTAAAATGCTCCCATCATGCCTCCATAGTCATTGGTCAACAATCTAAAATATACTCTGGGTTTCTAAATTTGTTCCAAAATGTATACCATTTCTACTATTTGACTGATAAAACCAACGGATACGCGGGTTGGACGGCGGAGAGTCTCCCGTGCAAAGTCAATGAGTGGTCTTCCGCGGTTCTCCCAAACCGCCGTCGACTGAAATAGTAAATTGCAGACAACTTGGTATAGTTTGTATGGTCTATAAGAACAACTATATTTGTGGTCTAATATGCTGCCAAACTGATATCACTGTTGCTATGTGGGACACGTATTTTTTTGGGTAGACTGGGATGCGTATTTTATGGTATGGTATGGTATGGTATATGGTATATGGTGCATTTTCATGTGCGAACCAATTCAGTAGAAATTGCCCTCGAATAGCCCACGATTCGATGTAAAAAGCACACGCATGCAAAAATGTACATGTGGCTCCTCTGATGGATCATTTGTGATGAAAAAATAGGCAACCTGGCAAGAAAAATAAAAATTTTGTTCTCCGACGTCGTCCAGCATGACGGGGTATTTTACCACCCCTGTGCTGGATTAGGGTGCGTAGCCGTGAGGCTACCACAAAAGGTGGAATATGCTTAAAGTTTTTAATGGGTGCGGGTGGGAACGGTAGCACCATCAGTTATTAAATGGGGGTGGAACGGCTTTGGATCTGGCTGAATGGGCTGGAACGGAATGGGGGCTGAAAATGTGTCCCGTGAAGGGCTCTAATCGTGCCACTTTAAGCATAATGCTGCCTGAATTTAAACGCGGACTAACACACAAACAATGTATTTGTTTTACATTACGTTAAAAAGTTACAATGAGTTTGTTTTATCTAAAAACGACTAATCCCGAACAATTTCGACAAAGACCTGAAAGAATCAATGAGAATGACATTGGCACGGAGCACGGGCTGCTAACAAAAGGACAAATTGAAACAAATTGTTTCCTAGCAGAATTTGGAATACGTTATTCATCTAACCTTTATCGAAATTGCACTATTTAAGTTCCCTAAAAAATATATGTACTCAGAAGTACGCTTTCACGCGCAAGACGTGGCAGTATAAAATCACACTACGCTGGCCAATCTGCACCTGTGGCGTACTCCGCTCACCACTCTGTCTCTGGACAGTGGACAGCGACCCATTGGCGTCACGGCACCGCTGCTGTTCCGGCTGTGTAACTGATGGGCGCCTTGTCTGCCGGCAGCGCTGCAGTGCTCTCCGCGCGACACACGCATACGCGCGCTGATCGGATCCCGGTGCCGGCTGCGTCCCACACAGATTACCTGTCTCCGCACTGATTGCCCCGTGCCGTCTCGCGCCAAACAATAAGCCATGATTGCTAATTATATTCACGGAGTTAGGTCAGAATTCGGAGAGCCGTAATCGGCTTACTGGAGACGCACACGCCCAGTCGGAGGACGTGGGTAATTCATCTCGAAATGATAGCGTAGCAGGGAAATAAACTTCATTAGAAGTTTGTTATCGTGTTAGGCGATAAGCACAATAGGTACATATAGCTAATTCATAACTTCCGGCATTGTATAGAGGGATAGTATGAAAAGTTGTTGCGATGTCGATTAACACGCGCCCTGGAGGGGGGGGGCGAAATCCGCCCACCCCTCCGGTTTTTCGAGGATAGCGCAAAAACGGCGGCGCGCAGCGCCGCCATTTTTTGTATACCTGTTTAGAAATGAACTTCCCGCATTATGTAAAATTCTTGGCCTCAGGTCATCTCAGGTCAGGTCACCAGACCAGGTCACGTGATGACCTCAACTCCAAAACGTTTGCAGTAGTACCACAGCCACAGTTTTACGCCGATCGGTTTCAATCTTGCAGGACTTCATAAGGTCATAGATACCAACAATTTGTTTATCTCGGATTTCTAATATCGATGACCTAAGGTCAGGTCAATTTTGTGACCGCCAACACGGTTTTATCAATAACTATCGACATAATGAAGATAGAGAAGAGAAAACGGTACCAATATGTTTGTCTCGTCGAGACACGTCTCCCAATATGCAACATGACCAACTTGGGTCACCACTTGACCTTGACCTGAGGTCAAATTTCTCAGTTGACCTAACCAGGTCACCATGAATATGATTTGAAGCGCCTTGACAGGACACACGCGATGGCGTAAACATTATTGCTTTATCTTTATTAGGTAAAAGGTTATTTGGGGAAAACAGTTTTGAAAACAAAATCACCTTTTTGAAATTCGATGACCTCTGGAGCCTAAACTATTGACCTGAGCTCAAATCTGAGGACACCAACGTCGATTGCATTTTTCAATGACTTTCGATTGTTTTTTTCTGTTTGCTGCTAACTATCATAGTTCCCGAGATATTTGGGGGTGTTCGAACCGAAGTCTTGAAAACTTGAAAATATGACTCTTGATGACCTCTGGTGACCTCAATATTGACCTGAAAAAAAATAACGAAATACTTTCGAAAGAGCTTGTCTCGAGCTATCTAACATCGTTTCCCGCTTGTCGCTACGTTGCGTGGTTTTCGAGATCATAGGGGGGGGGGGGGGGGGGGCGAAATCCGCCCCCCTCCAGGGCGTGTAATTATCAGAGGCCCTCCAGGGCGCGTGTTAAAGGGAAATAATGACCTTTTCATTTTGTTAGCAACAATTTATTAGGCTACCGTTATGGTTTTAAAATTATTTTATTTAAATTTAAGAATTAAATAAAATTATTCCCAAATTCAAAGTTGTTAGTTTGGAAAAAATACAAAACAAGTACCTTGTGTACTTCATGAAGGTCATTGACAAATTCGTCCTTCCCTACCATTGTTTACATCGAGTGCGCGGCATTTTTGGAGGCTCTGTGACGTTTCCGATCAAACTGAGCGCTGCTCGGACACACGCTAGTAGCGCTAGTAGCGCTTTCGTTCTCCATGGCAACCAGGCGTTAGCCAATCAAAAGCCAGAAAGGGAATACGTTCTGGCTTTCCATTGGCTCACGCCTGGTTGCCACGGAGAACGAAAGCGCTACTCGCTACAACTCGCCACAATGGTTAAGTGCGCCGAGAAGCATGACAATGACTTTGTAAACAAATCGCCGACGCTAAATAGGTCGCCGTCGATGTGCATCGATGAGCTTCCGATTTAATTGCCAGTTTTGTGTTATTGTTTGTTAGTTTTTTTTGGGAAAAACTATTATTTTTCATGATGATATAAAGCATAGTGTTATATACAGCCACAGACAAATTATACAAAACTCCTAATGTTGAAAACAAATGAATCGATTTTCAAAAATTGAGGGTCGCAACCACTAACTATGCCGACGTTGATGTGCATCGATGAGCTTCCGATTTTATTGCCACTTTTTCCAATCGCTGTTAGTTTTAGAAGATCGCCGGGCATATAATCACAATGAGTAGAACGCACAATATATTTTCCACTCCATTGCGTAAAAAAACAATACGGGAAAAGCCCGCAGTTTGATGAGGACCAAAAGTACTTGCAAGTACCGGTTGTTAAAAGTGTGGAACGCTTATCAACTTTAACTTGAAATATCTTTCGGTAGGAAAGTTTTCATGCAAAATGTGATGAATTTAAAATATATTTTGTTCTCGTCTGGCGATTTCAAGTGCTAACTCCATTTTTGTGGAAAAAGGTCATTATTTCCCTTTAAGTCAAACGATTGTTGGCGATTTTTGGATACAGTCTGTTGTGCAAACAATCGCTGCTGTCGGCTGTCCAGAGAGCTGAGAATGTTCTGCAGCGAGTGTCCCATCACTCAGCGCCGTGGCTGACAGGATCAAACAGAGCAGGGATACGGCAGCTGCCAGGGAGACACTGGGCGACACGCTGCACCTATCGTCACCTATCGTCACCTATCGTCACCTATCGTCACCTATCGTCACCTATCGTCACCTATCGTCACCTATCGTCACCTATCGTCACCTATCGTCACCTATCGTCACCTATCGTCACCTATCGTCACCTATCGTCACCTATCGTCACCTATCGTCACCAATCGCTGCACCTATCGTCCCCTATCGTCACCTATCGTCACCTATCGTCACCTATCGTCACCTATCGTCACCTATCGTCACCTATCGTCACCTATCGTCACCTATCGTCACCTATCGTCACCTATCGTCACCTATCGTCACATATCGTCACCTATCGTCACCTATCGTCACCTATCGTCACCTATCGTCACCTATCGTCACCTATCGTCACCTGTCGTCACCTATCGTCACCTATCGTCACCAATCGCTGCACCTATCGTCACCTATCGTCACCTATCGTCACCTATCGTCACCTATCGTCACCTATCGCTGCACCTATCGTCACCTATCGTCACCTATCGTCACCTATCGTCACCTATCGTCACCTATCGCTGCACCTATCGTCACCTATCGTCACCTATCGTCACCTATCGCTGCACCTATCGTCACCTATCGTCACCTATCGTCACCTATCGTCACCTATCGTCACCTATCGTCAGATATCGTCACCTATCGTCACATATCGTCACCAATCGCTGCACCTATTGTCCCCTATCGTCACCTATCGTCACCTATCGTCACCTATCGTCACCTATCGCTGCACCTATCGTCACCTATCGTCACCTATCGTCACCTATCGTCACCTATCGTCACCTATCGTCACCTATCGTCACCTATCGCTGCACCTATCGCTGCACCTATCGTCACCTATCGTCACCTATCGCTGCACCTATCGTCACCTATCGTCACCTATCGTCACCTATCGTCACCTATCGTCACCAGTCGCTGCACCTATCGCTGCACCTATCGTCAGGCTCTGCACACGGCTCTGACCTCACTGTTTTCGGCGCTGACGAACGTGATTGATATCATACACATGGCGTCGATCGACCTGTTGATATCTCGCGCCGCCTTGACGAGGCGGGAGCAAACCGAGACGCGTCACTCAAGGGAGCTGTCGTGTCGGTCGTGATTGGCGTGTCGGCCGGTTCGCGAGTGACCGGCTAGGTCCGCGCTGCGGCGCGCTGCTCTCAGCGGTGGGACCCGGCCGCCGCCGCCGCCGCCGTCGTCGAAGTTGTCCACGGTAGATACAAACACGGTTGTGGCGGCCGTCTGCGCTGCCGGTGCCGGTACTGGGGGCCCAATGTGGTGTGGATTGTGTGTAGTGAGATTGCTCGTTTCTTTAGTGTGATTGGTTCGTTTTTTGTATTGAGAAGTTAGGCATGTTGTGCATGGTAGTGATTGGTGATTGGTTCTGTGATTGGTGTCTTTTGGGGCGGATGTAGTGTGATTGTTCGACAAATTATTCCTATATGTAAAATACACCACTAGCGGGAGCCGGATAAATGTGAAAAAGTGAGTCCACCGACTTAGCCATGTCACGTATATTGTATAGGAGAATTCGCAAGCAGCACGAGTTAAATAGTAACTTGTGCACAAGACACATGCTGACCGGTGTAAGTTGCTGAACTATGCAGAATGCATAATTAAAGTGGTATATGAAATTTGTAAATCTTCGAATACATTCTCTTCTGTTGGCATCGCTTAAAGTCATACATGCATTTGCTCATTTTGTATTTGCTGAGACTATAACAGAGAAACCTCGGCCGCTGGGCCCGTGGTAGTGTGCGGAGCTGGGCTCACTGGGTGACTGGCGGATCAAGGGAGGGGGCAGGGGCAAAAGCCCCCCCCCCCCCATTCCACGCTCGAGGAGGGCGGCAATATAAATTAGCCCCCCCACCCAAACAACAACAAAAATGTAATCGTCCGCTCCGCTGGACGCTTACAGGTCAAGTGGTGGTGCAAGCCAGTGATAGGCAATTAGGGACTGATAACCCGTACTACCCCTGGCACACCCGTCGTACCTATAATACGTTTTTGTACCCGAGGTATCCGTCAAAAACCTGCGGTGCCCGACATACTCCTGTGGTACCCGTTGGGCCCCTGTGGAACACGTGAGAAACCCGTAATAGCCGGAACTCACCCATTATACCTGTGGTACACCCATGACACCCGTTGTACACCCATTAAACCCGTGAAAACTCCACCCCGGCTTAGCGTATATTTATATTTTTCAGAATCTCTGGAACAGCAGATCCATATAAAATAAAGGGGATCAATGTTGGCACGAACGTGACAGTCACCCACTCATACACCCTTCCACTCGTCATCCATGACATTGTACAAATTGGCTGGTATCTCCTGGATGGTGGTACCCACACCAAAAGAAGAGCACGTGCACCCCCACCCCACCCACCCATCCCCCACCATGCATCCATGCTTAGCTATGTTGATCAGTATATCTAATTATGTCCCAATTATCTGGAGTCTCCTGGATGCAGGTACTCACATCAATACACGTGCCCGTCCGCTCCACCCCCCCCCCCCCCCCCCCCACCCATGCATAGCTAAGTGTCCCCATGCAAAGAGGTTGACCAGTTCACCCGTTAGCCAGGGGTGTAGGTTCCTATTCAGTTGGGGGGCTTCATCCCCCCCCCCCCCCCCAACTGCGGCTTCAGCCCCTAAACTTTGACGTTGAAGTGGGTCAAATCCGGGGAGAAGTCTGCATTTTGTGGATTTTGATAGTACTTTAAGCGATTTTTTTTTCCAGCTCAGCACCCCCCCCCTAACTTGTTTGGAGAAGCTACGCCCTTGCCGTTAGCCATTTATATATTTTTTTCTCTCGAAAGGCAGAAAACGGACTAATGTCGATCCCACGAAAGAAGCGCCCTGTTTAAATGAGCATGTGCATAGTGCATATTAACTGGGATAACTGGGACTTTTAAATTCGTGGCGGATCGACAGACGCTTATTACCGAGCGGCCGCGAATTGCCCTTGAGGTTTCTCGTCAACTTACTAGACAAGTTTACATTTGACCCGGCCCGACCCGACCCGAGCCGAGCCGGCCATACAGACGCTTTTCGGAAGCTAATAACTTTGCAACCACTGCTCCGATTGAGATCGAGTTTTCACCAGATAGGACCATCAAATCAATTTTGATTTTGGTATGGTGCATTCTGATGGGAGTGGCACCACAACGCGTGGCACACGCAAACGTCGAAATGAACACAAATAATTCTTGATAAAAAATGGCATGATTAATCTGAGCATTTTTTGTTATACGCTGAAGCATACAGTGCTCAGGACGTACTCCCGTTTGGCGGATTCGAGAAAGGAGATCATGAACAATTTAATACAACTTAATTTGTATGTTGGTATGCATGGCGGCCTGTCAATTTGTATGGAGGACTAAACGGACTAAAAGGACTATGTGTTACTACCAAGTGTGCTTTCGTACCGTTTCATTTTTTCAAACCTGTTTTAGCTTTACCAGAGCACGCCCGCTCGGTCATCGCCCAAAAAGGCGTTTTACTGGTCAAATAGTAATATAGATGTGTGGAATACGGCTTACGTCTACTAGTAGATATTAAGTAGGGTAAATAGGTTCAGTTAAAAAAACACGTTTCCCAATTTTCTTATTTTTGTAGCTATGGATTGCTTTCCAGATATGTACCGAACAGGTATGAAATAAACTATTATTATTATTTCTGCAGTGGTAGCCCTACTACTGCAGAACACTGGCGGATCCAGGGGGAGGGGGCATTATGGGCATTCAATACGAGTATGCCCCCGCGCGTTCCTGCATTGGCTGTAAGAAGTGATAATTAAGGGGGATATCCCCCCCCCCCCGTCAACGACTCTTTCGCACTGAGGACCCGACGCCCCCCCCACGCTCAACGAATTTTTTAGCTGTCGACGCCCCTCCCCCCCACTCAACGACTCTTCGCGCTGACTACCCGACGCCACCCCCCATCAACAATTTTTCGCTGATGAAACGGAGCGAAATTTTAGCCCCCCCCCAAAAAAAAAACCTCGAACCCTAGATCCGCCAGTGGCTGGGCTGGCCCAATTAATGCATCCGCATGGAATTATGACCGCAACTGTAATATATGGCACACTGCGTTGGCGAAATATGCCATTTTAATATCTTGATACCATTCTCCGGCGCGGTCAAATACGGAGCCTCATTCTGCGGGGATAGTGTCTGGAGCCGCAATGAGATGCTAGCTACTGCGATCGACCGCCGCTGATAATAAAACCCGGCCTAATGCACTGCGCAGCTGCCGCTGATAATAAACCCAACCTAATCCACAGCGCAGCTGCCGCTGATAATAAAACCCGGCCTAATGCACTGCGCAGCTGCCGCTGATAATAAAACCCGGCCCAATGCACTGCGCAGCTGCCGCTGATAATAACACCCGGCCTAATGCACTGCGCAGCTGCCGCTGATAATAAAACCCGGCCTAATGCACTGCGCAGCTGCCGCTGATAATAAAACCCGGCCTAATGCACTGCGCAGCTGCCGCTGATAATAAAACCCGGCCTAATGCACTGCGCAGCTGCCGCTGATAATAAAACCCGGCCTAATGCACTGCGCAGCTGCCGCTGATAATAAAACCCGGCCTAATGCACTGCGCGGCTGCCCTCGGGCAGTACAAATTGGCAGAAAATCTCTGCGAGTATATATCCTCCGTGCGATTCATTTGATATCGATCCACTTGAATAATGCAATTACCAACTTTTGTTGGGTAATGAGATCGACTGAAACTCAATTAGAACCAAACAGAATTGGGCTTCCCTGGAGGTCTGATTCGATTTCGAATTGCTCGTCCTCTCTTATATAGCAGAGAGGGATATCCCGGGCCGGCTCAGGAGCACAACAATGCCACTGGGACCGCGAAGTAGTTGAGTGCAGGTATGTAAGAGCCAACTTTCATCGCGAAAGCAAGTACACACACGGTAGGGAGCTAAATGTTGTTTGTGATTACCATGCGAAATATAATTGAAACTAAGGTTTACTTGAGTTATTTATATTTTTGCTGTAAAATGAAATAGCATCAAAACACTAGGATCGCACGAATCAGAACTCCAATACGTCAGTAGTTCTATAAAAAGCTATTGCATGGGTATCTTCTAAAAATATCAACATGTCAACTTTATCGCACAAGACAAAGATTTCATAAACAAACATATTAACATGTTTCTTGTATATTCCCTAAGAGGAAAAATATAATATCATCCATGTTTACAAACATCATATTTGCTCATTTGAAGAACATAAAACAACGTTGCTGCTCTTTCATCAAACTAATTACCTTTAATACCTGTCTCAAGAATGTCTGAATATTAGTCTTGATAAATGTTTGCAATTATTTGAAACATGATGTAATCATTTTTAAATTCTACCTCTGTTAATTTGGTGAATGTTAATGTGAATGTTGGTGGATGATGCTAATTTGGTTGGACATTCATTTACATTAGCAATTTAATATGTATCTTGAACAACCATTAAGATTACACGACTTCAGGGGGAATTCAGGCCCGCCTATATGTAGATCTCAGATCTCCTCTCCTATAACAGCTATAGCAAACAAATTTGCAGATTGGGATGGTACGGTGGTAAAATCCTTATGTACACATTGAATGGCCCTAAGCCAATATCATTAAGGTTAAATGCCATCAAAATGGCAACTGACGGGGCACCGAGCCGTGCGGAGGTCGCGAGTGTCACGATAAATTGCAACACTTATATATCGCCAGGCACCAACGGTATGATATAGAGCAAAGCAAACACTTATGGCAGAGTATTACTGATACAATGTATCGAAAATTTAATTAGCAGCTTCAATCGGAAACATTTCCCACTGATCAGGAAAAAAACTATAGTGGGAGCCAAGCCTAATATGCAGTGAAATGTAATGAATATTCATGCATTTTTTTGCGTATTATATCTACAAAAAAATATATGCTAATCCCACAAAGCAGAACGCGTCAGCCGTTTAGTGTAAGCTGGCCAGTCTACTCTCTAACACCCGTCCGAGGCAGGTACAACTTAAAGGGATATTGCCACCTCCGGAGGATTTCTAAAAAGCAACTTAAATGAATGGCGGGGATCAACAATCATGTATGCTCAAGCTCAAACTTGCTCCTGCAGCACCTAAAGCAGTGTATCGGCAAAACATTGTTTTGTATTTATTTATGACTCCAAAACGTCGGTCCCAGCTTTGCTCAGTACTAGATTCATGATGGCCACTCTCATCCAGTTTGCCCGCCACAAATAGCAGCCCGCCCAAAGCCGAAGCGTCCGAATTCGCCGAGACTTGACCTTGAAAAGACTGTCTAGTGTTATAAGATATTGGTCACAAATCTCCCACGTCCCCAGAGTCGAGCCATAGTCATTCTTGATGTTTTATTATGAACGATACTAAGGTTGTTGAAAATATAATTAACTGCATACGCTTTTTTTAATTTTTAAGTGCACTGACGGAATGGTGATGTTTAGTTTGCAGTATTCAAAAGAAAACCATAGTCCGCAAAGAAGTGATTCTAAATAGTGATGTGGCGACTCCAATTTTACGAATGTGTACCAATCATGAGCGGTACGAATGCATTTTTGATCTAATGGGAGAGTTTCGGGAGCCAAATTTTACAGGTAAAATCGGACACGCTTAATCGACCGATACACACCAAAAACTCCTTATTGGCACGCGAGGTGGCAATATCCCTTTCATATAACCGATGTGTGCTGTATCCACAGGTGGCCCGCGAGGTGGCAATATCCCTTTCATATAACCGATGTGTGCTGTATCCACAGGTGACCCGCGAGGTGGCAATATCCCTTTCATATAACCGATGTGTGCTGTATCCACAGGTGGCCCTCGAGGTGGCAATATCCCTTTCATATAACCGATGTGTGCTGTATCCACAGGTGGCCCGCGAGGTGGCAATATCCCTTTCATATAACCGATGTGTGCTGTATCCACAGGTGGCCCTCGAGGTGGCAATATCCCTTTCATATAACCGATGTGTGCTGTATCCACAGGTGGCCCTCGAGGTGGCAATATCCCTTTCATATAATCGATGTGTGCTGTATCCACAGGTGGCCCTCGAGGTGGCAATATCCCTTTCATATAACCGATGTGTGCTGTATCCACAGGTGGCCCGCGAGGTGGCAATATCCCTTTCATATAACCGATGTGTGCTGTATCCACAGGTGTCTGGCCAGTACTCACCACCGAATCCTGCAGACACACGGTAACCCGGACAGGATTCAATCTGAAATAATAAAACCGTTCATCAAGGACACCTTCCTCATCTTTGAAGACACTCGTAATACTTGTACAAAGGTGGTCTAAGAAATCAATCTGTTTCTGAAATGAGAGCCAGTTATCCTTTGAATGTTTTTAGCAACCGTGCATTGTAAGAAACGAAGCCAATTGTGAATATAATTACGCTCATCAGAGCTTGCGCTCCACGTCTCTCGAAATCCAGTGTTTTTCCCCAGCCAAGTCTGGGACCCTAAGAACTAGGAGACTTAACAGTTTATAAGCATGGGCGTCGGCCTGACATTGGGCCAGCCGACCAAGGCACGTAGTACTGCAGCTGCAGAGGTCACTGTAGGTTGTCTGCACGGTTCGGCAGCCTGCACCGTTCACCTGCGCACCACCTACCACACCTGAGAGGCAATCAGTCACTCTCGTAGATAATCCTGAACGTTGATAACTTCCATTAACGACCACAATCATGATAAATAATGTACATAACAAGTACTGATCCCACTCACTGGCGGATATAGGGTTCGAGAATGGGGAGGGGGGAGGGGGACTAAAATTTCGATTCGCTTCATCAGCGAAAAGTTGTTGATTGACGGAGGGGGGAGGGGGGGGGGGGGGGGGGGGGGGGTGGAGTCCGGTCGTCAGCGCGAAAAGTTGAATTGAATACCCGTCATGTTCTTGTGGGGGGGGGGGGGGGGGAATTTGCCCCTAATGCCCCCCCCCCCCCTGGATCCGCCAGTGGTAAAAACCAGAGAAACACAATTTTACCTCTTCTGACGGTTTCAAACATTTTTGTAGCTGAGTTCATGCTGAGTCAGATCTTGACTAGTTGGAAATGCAAAAAATTGTGAGACCTCTACTAATAGCAGCCATAAAATGCACCGGGATAGGTACCTAAGCATGGTGCAAAATGGGTGTCAGATTTGAAATTGGTACCTGAAATTACTTGAGTCTGGATATGACCTGAGGCCAAAGTAGCTATCCCAAGCTATAGTAATTTAAAATGACCTTGACAATGCAAAATATTAACTTTACATACACATTCACAAAGTGTGAATTTCATTTGGTTACATGTTTACAGGGAAAAGGAAAGCAACGATACCCAAGTCCCAGTCGCAATTCCTCAAATACTGTCGAAATGCGTTCCACGCACGCTATTCAGCGCTATAAATTTTGGCGCAAAACGCGAAGTTTTTGAACTTACGTTCGTTGCAGTCGCAATTCCTATAAGGCCTGACCGTGAACTCGCAAGAAGGCCTATAAAACCGTGAACTCGCAAGAAGGCCCTTAAGACCGTGAGCTCGCAAGTGCGCGCGGCCATACGGCGGGACAGCCGCGAACACATCCGCCAGCGTATGTCCGAAGTCGGCAGATCGGGGATGTGGCGATGCCTGAGGCAAGTGGTAGGCACTAAGGTCGCGGCCTCCGCCGCACCCGAGGTAGACCCAGACACTCTGAACAGGTATTTTGTTAGCGTCGGTGCCAATACGGCCGCCAGTGTGGTGGGTGTGAGAGAGGCTACGCCGGTGAGACTACCGCGAGTTATGACGTGCTCGTTCAGCCTAGAGCCCGTCACACTCGAGGAACTGTGGAGCACCGTGTGCATAATGAAAGCCTCTAATTCATGCGGAGAGGACGGCGTTAGCGTCAAGCTGATTCAGAGATGTTTCAGATCTATCGGACATGTACTCTTAGACGTGGTCAACAGCAGCCTAACAACCGGACAGGTTCCGGAGTCATGGAAACATGTGATAGTGTCACCTCTGCCAAAGACCAACGATCTTAGCGACCCTACCAAATTTCGTCCAATATCAGTTGTTCCCGCCATCTCTAAAATCCTTGAGCGGGTCGTCCACAGTCAACTAAATGCTTACTTTACCCTTCACGAGCTTTACTCGCAATCGCAGCATGGCTATCGCGCGCATCACTCTACGGAGACAGCTCTGACAGAAGTTAGTGACAAAATTATATCTGCCATGGACCGGGGCGAGATTTCACTGCTTGTGCTGATTGATTTATCTCGTGTTTCGACGTCATTGATCATAGTGTACTCTTAAACAAACTGCGACTTTACAACATTGATACCACATGGTTTGAGAACTACCTGCGAGGTCACACGCAACAGGTCAAGGTAGGGACAGTGTCGGAAAGGTTAAACTCTCGACTACTCTGCCCAATGACATGGGTGTGTATCAGGGAACCGCACTTGGCCCGCTGTTGTTCTCCGTGTTCTCAAATGACCTAGCACTGCATTCTCATGGCGCATCCATCTTTCAATACGCGGACGATACGCAGGTTTTGGTCTCGAGTCGGAAACGTGATATTCACGCTCTCATTGCAAGGATGGAACAGGCTCTGGCCACTCTCTCGGAATGGTTTTCACCGCATTCTATGAAAGTGAACGCCGACAAGACGCAGTTAATAGTTTTCAGTACGAAAGCCATGCTGCGTAGCTTTCCGAAAGTTAGACTCAGATTTGGCGCATCGCTCGTCTCCGAAAGCCGAACTGTGAAAAATCTGGGACTAGTTATGGACAGGTTTTTGACCTTTGATACTCACATTGATCAGCTGGTGGGAAAGTGCACGGGGATGCTTTTAGCCTTATCTCATGCCAAACATTGCCTGCCATCCGACATTATCGCATCTCTGGTCACATCTCTAGTCGTGTCACATATCAGATACTGCATATCCATCTACGGTACTTACGGACTGGCCCAGAGACATAGGATACAGAAGGTGCCGAACTTCAGCGCACGTGTCGTATGTGGCAGACGTAAATACGACCACATATCTGCCGGCTACAAACAGCTTGGGTGTCTCAACGCGGAGCAGCTAACCACGTACCATCGCGTGTGCCTCGTTCAGAAAATACGTACCACTGGACTCCCGGTCGGTATTGCCGAACACCTCGTCACCAGCGACCACCAACACAGCACCAGAACACGCGGTCAGCTACAGCGACCCACTGCTAAATCGAACGCAGGTGTTCGTACACTGTGTTTTAGCGGTGCTGATATGCACAGCAGACTACCGCAGGAAATCCGCGAAGTAGGACTCACCAGTTTTAAGACTCGGGTGATTGACTGGCTGCTCCGCGATGCTGGCTAGGCGCTGATGAGTGTGTGTGGCGAGTGTGTGTGGCGAGTGTGTATGGCGAGTGTGTATGGCGGGTGGGTATGGCGGGTGTGTGTGGGTCTGTGATTTACATGTGAATGTCCAAGCTTTCACCATAGTGACGTGCGACTTGGAAAAGCCACGCTCAATGTGGAAGGGTGGCAAAATACATGTCTATGTCTATGTTGCAGGATTACAGTAGCGTACCCAGGATTCACTCCAAGAGGGGGACATTTCTGCTCAAGGGGGCATAAAGTACCCCCACCAAAAAAACTCACCGGATTTGGCCCACTATATTTTAGAAGGGCATATTTTCACCATTTTCTCTTTAAAAAAAAGATAATTAATTTTGTCGACCAAAGGGGGCACGTACAGACCTTCAGGAGGGGGGGGGGGCAATTGCCCCGTTTGCCCCCTCCCCCTTGTGTACGCCTATGTGCAGGAATCGCTCCAGATCGAAAATAGCGCCAGACGGGCCACGCATATTTGGAAATGTCGAATACAAATTCAAGACCCATCATACTTAGGAAGCCTAAGTATGATGGGTAAGTCAGCCAACACTCAAGATATTGCTTTGACATTTGGTTTGGGCATCGTCCATACTTGGTTCTCCAATATATATTCCGGCTTTTTCAAATGATTTTCTGAAGAAAAAAATTGGAGAAAAAATCCACAATATCAAAATTTTCAAACATATTGAAAAACCGGAATATGTATTGGAGAACGAAGTATAGACAATATCCAAACCGAATTTCAAAGCAATATCTTTAGTGTTGGCTGACTTATGGCTACTTATGTTTGATGGGTCTGAATTTTGTGTTCGACATTTCCAAATATGCACGCGCCACTTTCCATCCTGCTACCAAAATGCTACACAATAGAGGAAACACGAACGAAGAAAAGATAACTTTTTTTTTTGTTCGCAAGAAGTTATTTTTCGCAGTCAGTACCCATTTTTCATCACCAGTTTCAGCGGATGTTTTTTTTGGGGGGGGGGGGGGCTAATTTCTATTGCCTCATCGAGCGTGGGATGGGGGGGGGCTTTTTCTCCTGCCGCCCCCCGCCCCCTGGATCCGCCAGTGATTATCCCCACTTCTAGGCATTGGCAAGTATTGCGTCATTAGAGCTATACCGTTACCGCAGTATTCCCAATATGCGACATTCCAACTTCTGAGGAATATTCCAGTCTATCAGTTGACACATTCTATTCACTGCGCATGCGCAATTTTCTTCTAATTACGAGCGAGCGCGAAGCGCTCGCTCGTCCTTCCGTGGTGTATGTGATAAATCTGATTATGAGCGGCCCGGCCCGGCCCGGCCCGGCCCAACCCGACCCGTGGCGACGCTTTTGAGAAGCTCATATCTCTGCAACCGCACGACCGATTGACAAGCGGACTTCTTTGCTGAGCAGCCCCATCTAACCTACCCTGTTTGAGACCAGTACCGACTCATGTGAGGGACTACCACTGCGCGTGGCGCGTGCCGCGTGAGGGGTGTTGAACAGTGTTTTGCTCGCAATAACTCCGCAACGGCTGGGCATGTGCAAATTTCGTGTGTGGGTAGGGACCCCTCGGCCGCCACTTTCACATAACTCAGGGGTGGGGTGACTCTGCACGTGCACACCCCTATTCTATATCTCAGGAACGGCTGAGCCGATTGTGTTCTAATTTGGTGTGTGGTTAGGGACCTCTCAGCCGCCTCCTTTCCAGAAGTCAGGGGTGGGGTGCTTCTGCACGTGCGCACGTGCTCACCCCTATTATATATCTCGGAAACGGCGGAGCCGATTGTGTTCAAATTTGGTGTGTGGTTAGGGACGTATTAGCCGCCCCTTTCCCACAAGACAGGGGTGGAGTGCCTCTGCACGTGCGCACGTGCTTTCCCTTTTTTGTATCTCAGAGCCTACTTGCCCGATCGAGTTGAAATTCACCATATATTTCGGTCGCGCTCGCTCGTTCATCGCCATCTACGGCGCCTTACTGGTTTATTTGCCGGAAATCAATATCAGATTGAGAGAAGAAACTACGTAACTCAATTACGATCCGAGCTCTCTGGAATCGCCCTGACAATGCCGCCACCTATGGACGCTTTCCAGGAAAACCTCAATTCGCCGCCACTCCCATACACTCCGCCTGTCGGTCATGCAGCCGCCCGAGACCAGCAGCGTGAATCGGAGCCGGGCGCCGCCTCTCTCGGTAACCTTTAACAGGCCGATAAAATTCGGCAATCCCGGTGAGGCCGAATCTCGATGGGCTCATCGAGCTCCACCCTCACCCAAAACTTTAAGCGTTTAAAATCGAGTTTGGTCCGCGAATGGCTGGCGGGCCGGTCTAAATTTCCGCCCGGCGGCCATTGTGGACTGGGTGCGATCGTACCGGCCATCTGACGCCCTCGGCAGACGGCCAATCTATTGATGCGCCTCTGCCGCCTCTGCCGCCTCTGCCGGAGATTGCTGACTCGGCTGCTGAACGCGGGAACACGGCTGGCCCGTGACCTGTACGTGTAGCAAGTCTATTCGGGTGATATTCGCACAATGCGTATTGTGAACGGCGTGTTATGAGGTTGGGGACAGAATTCGCGCCAATTGTTAAGTTATTTGATTTTTTGCGAGTATTACAATTGTAAAAGTACTCACGCTGCATTGTATCACTCAGTACTCTCAGTACAGTACTGTTGTATCACTCAGTACAGTGCAGTACTCACGCTGCGTTGTATCACTCAGTACTCTCAGTACAGTACTGTTGTATCACTCAGTACAGTGCAGTACTCACGCTGCATTGTATCACTCAGTACTCTCAGTACAGTACTGTTGTATCACTCAGTACAGTGCAGTACTCACGCTGCATTGTATCACTCAGTACTCTCAGTACAGTACTGTTGTATCACTCAGTACAGTGCAGTACTCACGCTGCATTGTATCACTCAGTACTCTCAGTACAGTACTGTTGTATCACTCAGTACAGTGCAGTACTCACGCTGCATTGTATCACTCAGTACTCTCAGTACAGTACTGTTGTATCACTCAGTACAGTGCAGTACTCACGCTGCATTGCTTCACTCAGTACTCTCAGTACAGTACTGTTGTATCACTCAGTACAGTGCAGTACTCACGCTGCGTTGTATCACTCAGTACTCTCAGTACAGTACTGTTGTATCACTCAGTACAGTGCAGTACTCACGCTGCGTTGTATCACTCAGTACTCTCAGTACAGTACTGTTGTATCACTCAGTACAGTGCAGTACTCACGCTGCATTGTATCACTCAGTACTCTCAGTACAGTACTGTTGTATCACTCAGTACAGTGCAGTACTCACGCTGCATTGTATCACTCAGTACTCTCAGTACAGTACTGTTGTATCACTCAGTACTCTCAGTACAGTACTGTTGTATCACTCAGTACAGTGCAGTACTCACGCTGCATTGTATCACTCAGTACTCTCAGTACAGTACTGTTGTATCACTCAGTACAGTGCAGTACTCACGCTGCATTGTATCACTCAGTACTCTCAGTACAGTACTGTTGTATCACTCAGTACAGTGCAGTACTCGCGCTGCGTTGTATCACTCAGTACTCTCAGTACAGTACTGTTGTATCACTCAGTACAGTGCAGTACTCACGCTGCATTGTATCACTCAGTACTCTCAGTACAGTACTGTTGTATCACTCAGTACAGTGCAGTACTCACGCTGCATTGTATCACTCAGTACTCTCAGTACAGTACTGTTGTATCACTCAGTACAGTGCAGTACTCACGCTGCATTGTATCACTCAGTACTCTCAGTACAGTACTGTTGTATCACTCAGTACAGTGCAGTACTCACGCTGCATTGTATCACTCAGTACTCTCAGTACAGTACTGTTGTATCACTCAGTACAGTGCAGTACTCACGCTGCATTGTATCACTCAGTACTCTCAGTACAGTACTGTTGTATCACTCAGTACAGTGCAGTACTCACGCTGCATTGCTTCACTCAGTACTCTCAGTACAGTACTGTTGTATCACTCAGTACAGTGCAGTACTCGCGCTGCATTGTATCACTCAGTACTCTCAGTACAGTACTGTTGTATCACTCAGTACAGTGCAGTACTCGCGCTGCATTGTATCACTCAGTACTCTCAGTACAGTACTGTTGTATCACTCAGTACAGTGCAGTACTCACGCTGCATTGTATCACTCAGTACTCTCAGTACAGTACTGTTGTATCACTCAGTACAGTGCAGTACACACGCTGCATTGTATCACTCAGTACTCTCAGTACAGTACTGTTGTATCACTCAGTACAGTGCAGTACTCACGCTGCATTGTATCACTCAGTACTCTCAGTACAGTACTGTTGTATCACTCAGTACAGTGCAGTACTCGCGCTGCATTGTATCACTCAGTACTCTCAGTACAGTACTGTTGTATCACTCAGTACAGTGCAGTACTCGCGCTGCATTGTATCACTCAGTACTCTCAGTACAGTACTGTTGTATCACTCAGTACAGTGCAGTACTCACGCTGCATTGTATCACTCAGTACTCTCAGTACAGTACTGTTGTATCACTCAGTACAGTGCAGTACACACGCTGCATTGTATCACTCAGTACTCTCAGTACAGTACTGTTGTATCACTCAGTACAGTGCAGTACTCACGCTGCATTGTATCACTCAGTACTCTCAGTACAGTACTGTTGTATCACTCAGTACAGTGCAGTACTCGCGCTGCATTGTATCACTCAGTACTCTCAGTACAGTACTGTTGTATCACTCAGTACAGTGCAGTACTCGCGCTGCATTGTATCACTCAGTACTCTCAGTACAGTACTGTTGTATCACTCAGTACAGTGCAGTACTCACGCTGCATTGTATCACTCAGTACTCTCAGTACAGTACTGTTGTATCACTCAGTACAGTGCAGTACTCGCGCTGCATTGTATCACTCAGTACTCTCAGTACAGTACTGTTGTATCACTCAGTACAGTGCAGTACTCACGCTGCATTGTATCACTCAGTACTCTCAGTACAGTACTGTTGTATCACTCAGTACAGTGCAGTACTCACGCTGCATTGTATCACTCAGTACTCTCAGTACAGTACTGTTGTATCACTCAGTACAGTGCAGTACTCACGCTGCATTGTATCACTCAGTACTCTCAGTACAGTACTGTTGTATCACTCAGTACAGTGCAGTACTCACGCTGCATTGTATCACTCAGTACTCTCAGTACAGTACTGTTGTATCACTCAGTACAGTGCAGTACTCACGCTGCATTGCTTCACTCAGTACTCTCAGTACAGTACTGTTGTATCACTCAGTACAGTGCAGTACTCACGCTGCATTGTATCACTCAGTACTCTCAGTACAGTACTGTTGTATCACTCAGTACAGTGCAGTACTCACGCTGCATTGTATCACTCAGTACTCTCAGTACAGTACTGTTGTATCACTCAGTACAGTGCAGTACTCACGCTGCATTGTATCACTCAGTACTCTCAGTACAGTACTGTTGTATCACTCAGTACAGTGCAGTACTCACGCTGCATTGTATCACTCAGTACTCTCAGTACAGTACTGTTGTATCACTCAGTACAGTGCAGTACTCACGCTGCATTGTATCACTCAGTACTCTCAGTACAGTACTGTTGTATCACTCAGTACAGTGCAGTACTCACGCTGCATTGTATCACTCAGTACTCTCAGTACAGTACTGTTGTATCACTCAGTACAGTGCAGTACACACGCTGCATTGTATCACTCAGTACTCTCAGTACAGTACTGTTGTATCACTCAGTACAGTGCAGTACTCACGCTGCATTGTATCACTCAGTACTCTCAGTACAGTACTGTTGTATCACTCAGTACAGTGCAGTACTCACGCTGCATTGTATCACTCAGTACTCTCAGTACAGTACTGTTGTATCACTCAGTACAGTGCAGTACTCGCGCTGCATTGTATCACTCAGTACTCTCAGTACAGCACTGTTGTATCACTCAGTACAGTGCAGTACTCACGCTGCATTGTATCACTCAGTACTCTCAGTACAGTACTGTTGTATCACTCAGTACAGTGCAGTACTCACGCTGCATTGTATCACTCAGTACTCTCAGTACAGTACTGTTGTATCACTCAGTACAGTGCAGTACTCACGCTGCATTGTATCACTCAGTACTCTCAGTACAGTACTGTTGTATCACTCAGTACAGTGCAGTACACACGCTGCACTGCTGCATTGCTGCACGCTGCATTGCTTGTGTATCAAATATGTTTTTTTTCCATTCACTCAATGCTGCATGGCAGCATTGCTAATGGTTTCAATACAAAGTCGCTTAACTGAGTATATTGCAAATGCTTCATTGTTCGCCTGTTTTGTAAGGCTATGGTAACTAATGCTACTCAATTGTAAAGGATGTAATACGAAACCCTTTTTTGCACTAGCCAAGCTGCATTGTGCGTCTTACTCAGAGTTTATCAATAATAAAGCTTGGCCTCCACCATTATCCTTAATGCAGCGCCTCGCTTGCTCCTTGATGCCGTTTCTCTTCTTTTGAATAGTTCTATTAGTTCTGCGTAGTTTAATTACATCAGTTTGGTCAAACTTATTCTCTTCGTAACTATGGCCCGAATCCACGGAACCATCGGCTGAGCACTCTAAGCACTCTTAAATGTTCCTCCTGACATTGGACCACGCTCTTATCTCAGGGCATGTTTTCTTAATTTTCCCAATGTCAAGCAGCAATTGCTGCGTTGGTTTCCCCGTATAATGTACCATACTTCTGTGTAAAATAATAGTTTCCCCGTATAATGTACCCTACTTCTCTGTGTAAAATAAATGTACTTTGTACACACTATGTGTATACCATACTTCTCTGAGACTATAAGCTTTTTACCGGCTGACTGTGCTATGATCTGCGACATGTCACATGAGACTTGTGACTTGTGACCTGTTACCTGTTACCTGCGACATGTGATATGAGCTCTGTGACCTGCGGCCTGTGACCCATGCCCTTTGACCTGTGACCTGAACATGACCTGTATCTTGTGACCTGTGACCTGAACATGACCTGTATCTTGTGACCTGTGACCTGTACATGACCTGTATCTTGTGACCTGTGAATGGTCTGCGTCCTGTGATCAGTGACTTGCGATATCAGACCTATGGCTTGTGATCTGTAACCTGTGACGGGTGTGACTTGTAACTTGTGACCTGTAACTTGTGACCTGTAACTTGTGACCTGTAACTTGTGACCTGTGACCTGTGACCTGTAACTTGTAACCTGTAACTTGTGACCTGTGACCTGTGACCTGTAACTTGTAACCTGTAACTTGTGACCTGTAACTTGTGACCTGTAACTTGTGACCTGTGACCTGTGACCTGTGACCTGTGACCTGTGACCTGTGACCTGTGACTTGTGACTTGTGACTTGTGACCTGTGACCTGTGACCTGTGACCTGTGACATGTGACTTGTGACCTGTGACCTGTGACCTGTGACCTGTATCTTGTGACATGTAACTTGTGACCTGTAACTTGTGACCTGTAACTTGTGACCTGTGACCTGTGACCTGTGACTTGTGACTTGTGACTTGTGACCTGTGACCTGTAACTTGTGACCTGTGACCTGTGACCTATGCCCTGTGACTGTGCTGGGACTGGGCGGCCGGGTATGTCCAGCAGACAGAATAGCCGGCGGCGACCGAATGCAGTGGCTGCAGTCCGGGCCGAGCCGAGACGCTGCAGTGCAATCAGGCGGCGCCGGCGCTGCTTATTTGATTACCGGACCTACTCTGTTTCGCCCGAGGCCGGGAATAACACCCGGTATCGGTAGGACCCCGCCGGCCGGCCGGACACTAACGGCAGCCGCTCCCACCACCGGAACCCTAACGGCAGCCGCTCCCACCACCGTCATTACATCAGCCGGCACGGCCAATGGCGGCAGACCGAGTCCGGAAATCTAACAAATACAGATCGGAACTTCGGTCCGTAAGGTTCGATTATTTAATAAAGCGGGTGGTCTCGACCAGCTTGTAGTATTTCTCCGACACAGATTTAAAATCGAAAAGGTATGCTGCTTCTCCCCATGCCCCGCGCCCTGCAGCTTTAGTATAGGTACAGTGGCAGCCAACGTCGGCCACGCATGTCGTTGTGCACCGTCAGGTCATGTCGTTGTGTACCGTCAGGTCAAGTCGTTGTGCACCGTCAGGTCAAGTCGTTGTGCACCGTCAGGTCAAGTCGTTGTGCACCGTCAGGTCAAGTCGTTGTGCACCGTCAGGTCAAGTCGTTGTGCACCGTCAGGTCAAGTCGTTGTGCACCGTCAGGTCAAGTCGTTGTGCACCGTCAGGTCAAGTCGTTGTACACCGTCAGGTCAAGTCGTTGTGCACCGTCAGGTCAAGTCGTTGTACACCGTCAGGTCAAGTCGTTGTGCACCGTCAGGTCAAGTCGTTGTGCACCGTCAGGTCAAGTCGTTGTGCACCGTCAGGTAAAGTCGTTGTGCACCGTCAGGTCAAGTCGTTGTGCACCGTCAGGTCATGTCGTTGTGCACCGTCAGGTCAAGTCGTTGTGCGCCGTCAGGTCAAGTCGTTGTACACCGTCAGGTCATGTCGTTGTGCACCGTCAGGTCAAGTCGTTGTGCACCGTCAGGTCAAGTCATTGTACACCGTCAGGTCATGTCGTTGTGCACCGTCAGGTCAAGTCGTTGTGCACCGTCAGGTCAAGTCGTTGTGCACCGTCAGGTCAAGTCGTTGTGCACCGTCAGGTCAAGTCGTTGTGCACAGTCAGGTCAAGTCGTTGTACACCGTCAGGTCAAGTCGTTGTGCACCGTCAGGTCAAGTCGTTGTACACCGTCAGGTCAAGTCGTTGTGCACCGTCAGGTCAAGTCGTTGTGCACCGTCAGGTCAAGTCGTTGTGCACCGGTCAGGTCAAGTCGTTGTGCACCGTCAGGTCAAGTCGTTGGACACCGTCAGGTCAAGTCGTTGTGCACCGGCAAGGATATGGAAAAGCAGGGTTCGTGCCGATCGTGATTTGTGTTTCGTGCGTGTGCTCTAGCCTCTAACACAATAACGGAACGGAATTTTCTGGCCTAGTTTTATAAAAGCAACCATCGACCACTTGGATAATGCTGATGTAAAACATCAACCACGTTAAATAATCAATAGTGGCACACCACGTGTCATAGCGTGTGTAATATCAACACAAAGAGTTTCAAACTACCGATAGTTATCACAGGCAGGGGCGTCGCCGACGGGGGTTGGGGGGGGGGGGGGGTCGTGACCCCCGCCCCGCACTTTTTATGGCGTTCGACCCCTCCCACCCTACACACACACACGCACACATTTTATGGTGGAAGCTGATTCCAGTTATCATGTAATTCCTATTAACATCGAGATTGGAATATACAAAATACAACGTGGAAATGGGCTCGGTCAGTTACGGATGAAACTTCCTTCGTTTTCCTTTCGACACACCGCTGCTCCGAAAGGACAACGAAGGCAATTTCATCCGATACCCGTAGCTCTAAAATACGACATAAGTGAGGGAGGCACTACGTTTGTGGTGTGCACAGTACACACGGTCATATCATATAATTCCAATTCCAATTGGCAGTCGTCAAAGCTTGCCGGTCCCGGACTGATCAAGGAATCATGGACATCGGGTCCTTTTTTATGAAGAATGTAATGATTGAGAACCCATCCAACCTTGCTTAGTGACAGCCGATAGGTATAAGGTACCTATCTGAACTGGCAGCATCCATTGTAATAGCCATTCAACCCTCGCCCGTGCAGCGTCCGATACCTACGTGACCGTGCAGAGAGGGGGGGGGGGGGAGGTGGGGTGGGGTACGCCACCTGGCGTTTCGCCTCTAATTGCGATAGAGATACGATTAAAAAACGAGCGTGTTACTTGTGATGAGAAGAAGCCGTTGATAACCGATTTTAAGGTTCTGCGTCATTAGGTAACCTCTGAGGTCATGTCAATGACCCGGATGTCATCCAAATCGTGCATGTGTAAAAATCGAACAATAATCGAGCTAAAATCGTGAATGAACATATCAGTATGCAAAATAGGTGCCAAATTTGAAATCAGCGTCACAAATGTCCTAAAAACTACCAGAATCCAAAAAGGTTATCTCAGGTCATCGGAGGTCAGTGACCTCGGTTGACCTGTGAAAGAGCATGACCACAGTGGAACATATAATTATGTAAAATGGATGCTAAATTTGAAATCAGCGTCACAAAATTGTCCTAAAAACTGCCAGAGGCCAAAAAGTCATATCAGGTCATTGGAGGTTACGATCTCAGTGGAAACCATAAATGTCACCTAGTAACACCTGTGCATATGCTCCTGAACAACAAACACTCGGAAACTGCACAAGTTACAAGCATCGATACTACGGGACGCCAGTTGCACCTGACATGACCTTGAGAAACAGGTCATAGGTCACGGGTCATGGGGGGTCAGGGGCGGATCCATACAATGTTCAAGAGGGGGTGGGGGGTCATCAATTGCAGTGGTGCCCCTACCTATACCCAAATATGAAAATTCAACGGATTTGGTCCACTATATTTTGAGGGTGCCCCTATTTCAGCATTTTTTTATATTGAAAAACGTTAACTTTAAGTATTTGCAATATCAGCCGTACCCTTTATATCATTTAAAGTGCCGCGAATGGTGCTAAAATATATAATTTGTACAGTCAAGGGCGGCCCCAGACGGCTGATGAACAATTGACCAAGAGGGTAGTTGAGGTTCGTCACCAGGGGGGTAGCTGTTTTGTTTACGAGCAGTAAATCTAATGCATGCAATAGCAGTGTATCATATTGCTTTGTGTCTCGTGCGGACTTCAAAAATGTTCTTGAACTAAACAAAATAGCTGGATTTTGCGAAGGGAGGGGCTTGAAGAAAGTTTGTCACAAAAGCTATGTCAAAAAGCAAAAGCTAAGCAAGACACCCATACAACTATTATTGTGCCGCGAAGCGGCGTCAAAATTTGAGTTTTTGAGCGGGCTGGATAACTAACTTTTGCTATTGGAACCAGGATGCATGGTTAAAACGAGGAAATATGTCTGGAGCAAAAGGTGGGGTCAAAGGACATGTTGCCCCCTCCCATTTAAAGCCAAAGGTGGGGCCATGGCCCTCATGTCCTACCCCTCCCCCCCTGCGGCCGCCAGTGTGTAGTGTGTACTGTCTATATTAGACCCTTTTGCACTGGAACGCGGCGCGAAATTTTTTGCTTATTTTTTTTTGTCTGGATAACTAGGCCCTAAAAAATAGAAAGGTTCTATAATCTATATGTATCAGCCCAAGGACACCAATGCAGCCACTCCATGAGATTCTTCCAACGCATAGCATGAATTTCCCCGCAGTGGCACACAAATGTCATATTTTTTAAACTTTTTTATCACAAAATTATTACAGCTTGGGTGCAGTTACTTCCCAATTTCAAATACGTGTCATGGATTTCCAGCCATGACACCACATTATACAAAATGTCGGTCCTTATGGGTTCTTTCTCGACAAAAAACGATAGTCAACTAACATCGTGACATCGAGGATTTATCAGGACGCACGTGCGACGTGTTTTTATTGATTAATGTTGCACCATTTCGCTTAAAATAGGTGAGTTTTCAGCAATGCAATGGAGGCACCAGGGTATTGGTGCCGCGTAAATACATCGGACAACAGATTTACGCCAGGCACTCGCTGCGCTGCGGCACTACGGGGGGGGGGGGGGATGGGGAGGTTTTGGGGTCTCGTAGACAACTGACGTTCGTTTTCCGGGTGTGGTAGGGAGCAATTGTTATAACATAATCGAACCTGACCTAATCTTTACAGTAATTACGGGTGTGGGGGGGGGGGGGGGTGGAATCTGCTCATGCAGGATTTTCTATATAACTAAAAAAACAATATATAACGACATGAAGCTTACGGTACCAAATTATGCATCCACTACACGTCTTCCTATAAAATTTCGTTGAAATTTATTTAGTACTTTGGGAGATAATGACGTTTTAATGCCACAGCGCAGCGAGCGCCTGGCGTAAATTGTCCGACGTATAATTGGTGCCCCCCCCCCCATCCTCCTGGATTCAAGGGGGCACGGTGCCCGGTGCCCCTGTTCCACCACCTATGGAAGCGGATCCCAACTCCCGAGGGGCCCTCGAGTCCGATATGTTGTTGCCTCTGGTATAAAGGCACGTTGGTTCCCCTTCATAGCCCAAGGGACGGGAGGCATGAATGGATTTTTTTTTGCATAATTTAGCAATTCTAATTTATAAGCATCATTTCGCGAAATAGAGAAGAAAACAGGTGTTTTCCGGCGACCAATTCTTGTGATGCCATAGCGCCACCAGGCCATTGTTTCCCCTCCTGGATTTAAGGAGGCACAGAGCCGTGTCTCCCCTAGCCCCACAGTGCTGCCTACCGGCACGGTAGTGTCCCTGGTACACCGACGCGGTGGTGCCCCTGGTACACCGGCGCCAGGGGCGTAGGATCCTATTCAGTTGTGGGGGGGGGGGGGGCTTCATCCCCCCAACTTGTGACTCAGCCCCCCCCCCCCCCAACTTTTCAGTCAGCCCCCCCAACTTTACAGAATAAATATTAGACTTACAAAACAGTATAAAGAAAAACAGAAGTGAAAACAAAACAGATTTAACATATTACTTATTATATAAACTAAAGATCAACACTATTTATTAACAACCAGGCAGCCTAAACAGTAAACAACCATATGCACACACTTAACAATATGGCACTTTATGAAATATGTACATACTAAAATGAGCAAAGCTAGGCATCCCAATTTGGCCTTGATCCTGGTTAACACGCGCAGTGGAGAGGGGTATGCCACTAGCACGCAGTGGAGAGGGGGTGGCACTTTAGTGCCCCCCCCCCTAAGATCTCCGAAAGTATGAGAGCTAGAATGATGACATTTACAGAGTAGGTAGGTGATATGATTAGCTACATTTTGGCAAAATTTTCTTGATCTTCGGTCAATATCTTCAAGGTCAAACGAGGTCACGAAAGTCAAATCTGGCCAAATGTCACAATTTTTGGAATTTGACCTTTGTGACGTCACAGGTCACCAGCAATGTGTCCAAAGTTGCTTCCGGGGATGAACATTGACATTGTCTACCGAATGGCGTTTGAATCATCCCGATCCGACTGTTGGTTCCGAAGATATCGATTTGCCGACCGCGATTCAGGCCGCCATCTTGGACTAACAATCCATATAACTCAAAAATTAATCGACCGATTTTGATTTTGTTTACGTAAAACGATCCGCTATTACATTGACGTTAATGTCACGCAACAAATACCGCCATGCTCCGCTTAGTTTTTGAAATATTCACGAAAAACATGTGGGGGGGGGCACAAAAGTGCCCCCACCCTCCACTGCGCGTGTTAACGAACAAGCATCAGAATGCACCTTCACATTGGCCGAAAGTGTACAGATTTTGAGTACAATTATGGTTATGCAAATGACACTGAAAAATAAAACAGAAATATTATTTGACCATCTCGCAGCGCACTGATCATCCTAGGCTGGAACAAGAACATGAACGATCACAGACCTAACAAGTACAAGTAAGAGTTATAAGAATCTGGAGAATCTTCAATTTGCTCATAATGTTCCAGCAATACAAATATTTTTCACAAGATAAATTAAGGGCAGGGTGATCACAAGTGGAGAGGCATATCAGTTTAGGCAGTGGCGCACGCAGGATTCCATTTGGGGGGGGGGGGGTTCAGAGCCCTAAAAGCGTGCCCCCTTGTGAGCGGGCCCCCATCCGTTTTTAGAAAACTTCGCGGATTTCGGTCACTTGTTTTTGAGCGGGCCCCCTACAGCATGGGACCTGAGACATTATAATTTTGTTGTCAATGTCGTGTAAGGTGACTGCGTGTGCTACTGATGTGCGAATTTTATGTGCGTGTGCTACTGATGTGCGGTACAACTGTCGAGAGTAAATTTGACGAAATGAGGTAAATGACAACAACACAAATTATATTTTACAGATTAGGCAGGTTAGGCAGTCCGATCCCCGGTAGTTGTCATCATCATCATCGTTGGGATTTTAGAGCGCCGCGACTACGTCATTCGCGCCCACCATCATGTTGCCAAAAGTTGTCATAAACCATTTCCTGAAGCAACAATGGATAATGTAAAAAATACGTATCAATATCAAATACGCCCGCATCAAGAGTTTGCAAGGATCAGGCCCTGTTGTGACCGGGCCTTCGTTTTGACCGGGCCCTATATCACGTCTTTCCCAGCACCGGGCCCCTGCCTCGATCGGGCCTGACCAAGACCGGCCCCTACCAGAAACGGGCCCGCATCAAGAATATGCAAGGACCGGGCCCTGTTGTGACTGGGCCCATATCACGCCTTTGTCAGCACCGGGCCCCTGCCTCGATCGGGCCTGACCAAGACCGGGCCCCTACCAAAAACGGGCCCGTATCAAGAATATGCGAGGACCGGGCCCTGTTATGACCGGGCTCTCGTCCTGACCGGGCCCCATGCCACGCCTTTGCCAGCACCGGCCCCTGCCTCGATCAGGCCTGACCAAGACCAGGCCCCTACCAGAAACGGGCCCGTATCAAGAATATGCAAGGACCGGGCCCTGTTGTAACCGGGCCCCATATCACGCCTTTGTCAGCACCGGGCCCCTGCCTCGATCAGGCCTGACCAAGACCGGGCCCCTACCAGAAACGGGCCCGTATAAAAATATGCGAGGACCGGGCCCTGTTGTGACCGGGCCCTCGTCCTGACCGGGCCCCATGCCACGTCTTTGCCAGCACCGGGACCCTGCCTCGATCGGAACTGACCAAGACCGGGCCCCTTCCAGAAACGGGGCCCGTATCAAGAATATACAATGACCGGGCCCTGTTGTGACCGGGCCCTCGTTCTGACCGGGCCCCATATCACGCCTTTGCCAGCACGGGGCCCCTGCCTCGATCGGGCCTGACCAAGACCGGGCCCCTACCAGAAACGGGCCCGCATCAATAATGTTCAAATACCGGGCTCTCGTTCTGACCGGGCCCCATATCACGCCTTTGCCAGCACCGGGCCCCTGCCTCGATCAGGCCTGACCAAGACCGGGGCCCTACCAGAAACGGGCCCGTGTCAAGAATATGCGAGGACCGGGCCCTGTTGTGACCGGGCCCCATCATCCCATGCCACGCCTTTGCCAGCACCGGGCCCCTACCTCGATCGGGCCTGACCAAGACCGGGCCCCTACCAGAAACGGGCCCCTCAGAAATACGGGCCCCTCAGAAATTTCGGGGGGGGGGGGGGGTCAGCTGACCCTTTGACCCCCCCCCCTGCGTGTGCCACTGAGTTTAGGTCATTTGGAGAAAAATATAGATCCAAATTCCAATACCAAAGAACCCAAAACTTGCAAAAACAAAGCACAAATATTGGAAAACAGAGCACATCCAAGAGTATGTATGCCAATGTAACAAAGGCAACAAGCTACATGCGCATGTTTTGGCACAGCTGCGCCATATTCGTTTCTTTTATTATTACCAAAGTAATGCCCTTTGGTTTTAGCCAAATTTGTTTGACTTGTGGGAAATATGTTATATGTTGTTTTACATCTCTGATCTCAGCTGTAAATATTGAAGGACCGGCCCTGGACCATTGGCATCGACTTTTAGAGACGCCTCTTACAGGGACAGGGGGCTTTTGGGTCAGGATTTGTGTTGAAACCATTCATTTTGTTAAGCAAGGGAAATTTGAAGAGTAAAAGGTACACAAAGACGAGAAAAGCTCAAATCCCGCAGAAAGAAAAAAATAATAAGTGGGGTTCTTTCAAAGATAAAGAAGTTGGACACTAAAGATGAGGTATAAGGTGGGCAAAGAAAAACGGAGACGCTTCGCGCCACCGTTTTTCGTTTTTCCTCACATCTGAAAAACTTGGAGATGTGTTTTCATTGGCATATGAACGGGGGAGGGGACAGGGGCGGCGGAAGAGGGGGCAGGGGCCAGGGGGCAGCTGTCCCCCAGTCAATACGCTTGGGAGCAAATATATGTTTGCCCCCCCCCCCCCATAATTCGCAATGAGAAAAATATTGTGGAAATATTGCTTTTTATTTTTGACCGAGAAAAGAACTTGACCCGAGAGCTATCACGGTGCCCTCGAACAGCCTGGGGGACCCTCGGTCGGACCTCGTAGTTCTCAGTGAGCTCTCGGTCAGCCTGAAGGAGCCCTCGGTCCATGGGTGGAGAATCCTATAGGGCAGTCCCGGCCGCGGCCGGGGCAACTTCAAAGTTGCCCCGGTGGGGCCGGGGCAACTTTTTGGGAGACCTTTTTTGCAAGCCCTTAGTTTGTATTTAAAAAGAAAACAGAAACGCACATATAATCCCAGAATAACAATGCATACTGAGCACCTCGGGCAGGTCAGAAAACTTTTGTTTACAAGGGAGGCACAGTTTTGGGGTCGTTATTTCCGGTCTAGGAGGCATCATTTCCAATCCAAACGGGTGCCGCCGGCACTCATGACTCGAGGGGCGCCACCAGCACTCGAGAGTGGCGCCTTCGGTGTCCAGACGTCCAGTATCTCCAGACGCCCAGTATCGCTCCCTCAATCGTGATGCCCCCTCCCCCCACATGTCCATGACGTTAGCGACGGATTCGGATTCGAATTCAGCGTCGAGTAGCGATTCACTTCAAAATGTGGTAACGGGTCAATTGGGGCACGCTGATCACGAAAAGGATCATTCTGACATTCAATGTCATCTTCAAGGTCAGGATTCAAAACGACCTAAAGTTATTGTCCGATCACCAAAATAATGGTCTCATTCGATTCCTCGGGTCAATAACTAGCTGCAGCCTTCGCCACGTGGCAAATGACCTTGACCCTCATTTTCAAGGTCAAAGGACGGGGCTCAAAACGACACGAAGTTATTGTCCGATCGAAAACAAAATAATGGTCTCATTCGATTCCTCGGGTCAATATGACATTGACCATCAATTTGAAGGTCAATAGCGATCGGCCACTTCGGGTCGTTTTGAGCCGCCCCGTCCTTTGACTTTGAAATTGAGGGTCAAGGTCATTCGCCACGAGTGAGATTGCGAAGGCTGCGGATATTAACCCGAGGAATCGAATTAGACCATTATTTTGGCGATCGGAAAAATAACTTCGGGTTGTTTTGAGCCGCCCGAAGCCGCTTTGACCTTGATAATGAGGGTCAATGTCATTTGCCACGAGTGAGGTTTGGAGAAGGCTATATTGACTCGAGGAATCGAATGATACCATTATTTTTGCGATCGGACAAACACTTTGGGTCATTTTGAGCAGCACCGTCCTTTAACCCGCGCGGCGCTGGGGGGTAAATTTTACCCCCCCTCCCGGATTTTCTACATAACTTGAAAACTATTACAGGTATCGAAGTGAAACTTGCGGTACCTTATGGTGCATCAATGCTACATCTTGTGTTACAATTTTGTTGAAATTCGTGAAAATTTTGAGGAGATAATGATGTTTTAGTGACGTCATGTCATGTCATTTTTGGTGAAAAAACGTTAAATGTTTGAAAAATCGTAGAAAATAGCGTGATGATGCAAATCGCAAATAAAAGGCGGCAAAAGAAAGGAAATAACATTGTCTTTAACATGGCTATCGCAGATGTTCAAAATTTTGGCTTTTTGACACCCAAAAATGCAAAAAAAAAATATTTTTGGGGAAGAATTTTCACAAAAGTTTTTTTGTTTGAAGATTTTCAAAAACCGGAAGATATATTAGAGAACCGAGTATGAACGATGTTCAAACCAAATTTCAAAGCAATTTCTTTATTTTTGACTGACTTATGGCTCTCTAAGAATAAGAAACTCATGACGTCATTTTTTTTAATTGCGTTTTTTGGCTTTTACTGACCAGATACAGACAAATAAATGTTACCACTGTATTTCGAAGACAAAACTAGTCTAGAAACATGCAATGTTTATTTAGATTAATCAATTTCAAATTTTGACCTTATTGTGACCTGACCTTGACCGGAGGGCGATTATATGGTGTCAGGCTGTGAAAATGGCTGCTTCTATCGAATTATACGTGTAAAATAACCCATACAACATGTGTCGCATGGCTTTCGTAGACCTGTGACCTTTTGTGACCTGACCTTGACCTTGACCTTTGCTTAAAATTTCACTTTTACTTATGCGGGAGATGCATTATACATTTGGGAGCACTTTGTGAGATAATAGCTACAATACAAGGCTTTGGATGGAAAGTATAGCCCAAAACCCCAAATACTTAAATTTTGACACTTGACCTGACCGTGACCTGACATGTGACCTTATGTTAATAATTTCGGGCATGCATTAGATTCTTCTCACTGAGAGATTTCGATCGCCGCCTTGCGCGTCTCGCTCCGGTTATTGGTTCGGAAGATACGAGGGGGGTAAAATTTACCCCCCAGCACCGCACGTTCGGATGGAGACCCCAGCGCCGCGCGGGTTAACTTTGAAAATGAGCCCCTTTGACCCTGAACATGAGAGTCAAGGTCATTTAACACGAGTGAGGTTGCGAAAATGGAGGCTAGATATTGACCCGATGAATCGAATGAGACCATTGTTTTTGCGATCGGACAATAACTTCGGGTCGTTTTGAGCCGCCAAGTCATTTGACCCTGCACATGAGGGTCAAGGTAATTTGCTTCAAGTGAGGTTGCGAAGGCTGCGGCTAGATATTGGCCAGAGGAATCGGATGAGGCCATTTTTTTTGGCGATCGGACAACAACGTCGGGTTGTTTTGAGCCACCCTGTCCTTTGACCTTGAATATGATTTTGAAGATGACATTGAATGACAAAATGAATGTAATTTTCGTGATCAGTGTGCCCCAATTGACATGTTCCCACATTGTGAAGCAAATCGCTACTCGACGCTCCATTCTAATCTGAATCCGTCCCTAACTTCACAGACATCCCCCCGCCACGTGCCCCCTGGGCCCCTTGGTTGCGCCCCTGTCCTCTGGCTAATAATTGGGAGGCAACTTCGAAAACAATTATCCACCCATGCCTCGGTCTGCCTGATGAGCCCTCGGTCGGCGTGAGGGGCACTCAGTCAGCCTTTGGGGGGCCTCAGTCAGCCTTTGGGGGCCCTCAGTCGGCCTGAGATAGCCCTCAGCCGGCCCTAGGGGCCCTCAGTCGGCCTGAGCTCTCGGTCGGCCTGAGTGGGCCCTCAGTAAGCCTTAGGGGGCCCTCAGTCGGCCCGAGGAGGCCCTCAGTCGGCCTGAGGGGGCACTCGGTCAGCCTGAGGGGCCCCTCAGTCGGCCTGAGTGGCATTCAGTCAGCCTGAGGGGCCCCTCCGTCAGTCTTAGGTGGCCCTCAGTCGGTCTGAAGGGTTCTTGGTTGTCCTAGGATAGCCCTCAGATGGCCTGAGGGCCTCGAGTCAGCCTGAGAGGCCCTTGGTCGTCCTAGGATAGCCCTCGGATGGTCTGAGTGCCTTCAGTCAACCTGAGGGGCCCTCGGTCTGAGGGCCCTCAGTCAGTCTGAGGTGGCCTTCAGTCGGTCTAAGGGGTCCTTGGTTGTCATAGGATAGCCCTCGGATGGCCTGAGAGGCCCACAGTCTGCTTGAGGGACCATTGGTCGTCCTGGGATAACCCTCGGATGGCCGAGGGGGCGTTTAGTCGGCCTGAGAGGACCCTCGGCCGGCTTGAGAGGCCCCTCAGTCGGCCTGAGATGGCTCTCAACCAGCCCGATGGGCCCTCAATCGGCCTGAAGGTCTATCGGTCGGCCTGAGGTGCCTTCGGTGGACCTGAGGAAGCTTTCAATCGGTCTGAAGGGCCCTTGGTCGGCCTGAGTGGCCTTCAGTCGGCTCGAGGACGAGGGTCTTCGGATCGGCCCGAGGGTGCACTCGGTCGCCAATTTACATCTCCCCTTTCAGTAACAGGCGAAGGGGCCCTCAGTCCTTCAAAGGGGCCCAGACGCTTCGGGGTCCCTGGAGATTGCTTTGCCCCCATCCGAAAATACGATCCGCCGCCACTGACGGAGGGAGGGGGGTGGGGGGTGCAAGGGGCCATGGCCCCCTCATTTTTTGTATTTTTGATATTTTTATTTTGCGTGATGATTAAAATTTGAGATGGCAAAATGTTCCCAAAGGCGAGAAAGGCACAAAACTGCAAATACATTTTGCATAGGGTGGCTTAGTTGAGCTAAATTCTACTGCCGAAGTTGACGATGATTGTTGGGGCACGACCATGCTAACTAACTATTCTGACGGAAAGTGCGACGTTTCGTAAAAGAAATAGTCATTAACATTATCGCGTCGAAAATCAGCGATTTGGCTGTTGTCCGTGGCTCCAGCAATAAATATAAGCAAAAAAAGAAACATTGGACAAATAAAAACTAATGAGATATTTGCTGACACCTAAGACTAGATCGTTAGTTGTTGATGACCAAATCCGATAAGTCAAATATTTGTACGCTAGGCTAAACCCAGCGGTGGATCAACGGTTGGGTAAAATGGGCAATTGCCCCTCAAACGAAAAATTGGTACTTGGTAGGCAAATGTATGTTTTTGACCCCCCCCCCCCCAGGACGTGATTTTAAAAGTACTCGTACTATTTACCACTCCCCGCTCAACAACTTTCGCTGACGGCGCCCTCATGTGGGAGTATGGCGCCCTTTTGGGTAAATTTGTAGCGAAATTCGAAACACGAAACCAAACTCGAAACCTACATAGATCCACCTCTGGTTGAACCTGAGCAGGGGGGACGTAGCCAAAGGGAGGGGGCACGGGGACATGCCCCCCCCCCCCCCGAGCAAACAGATTTACACTAGATAAAATGCTACGTGCTGACGACCCCCCCCCCCCCCCCCCCCGGTCAACACAAATTGGCTGAGGAGCAACATTTGATTCTACTACTGACGTAGAACCCCCCTTGCAAAAACAAAATCCTGGCTACGTGCCTGAACCTGAGTTGAGCCCCCCACCCAACTGATTTTGCGAAACTACACCCCTGACTAGCGCGGTGGTGCCCCTGGTACACCGGCGCGGTGGTGCCCCTGGTACACCGGCGCGGTGGCGCCATTGGTTCAAAGAACACTGAATGATTTACGCCGCGTAGCGGCGCAGATTTTTGTTTGCTTTATTTTGGTGGTGCCCATGGTGCCCCGGCGCGGTGGTGCTCCCATGGCCCAAGGGGGGGGGGGGGGTCATGATCACCGTGACCCCCCCCCCCCACCTGGATCCGCCACTGTGGGGTATAATAAAAGAAGAAGAAGTATGTGTTAAATTGTAAAAAAAAGTAGAGTACTGAAAGTTTCATCGCAATCGGTTGATAACTACGCGAGTTATTCCCGAAAAACCGAGGGGTGGCATCCATCTCCCCCCCCATAGACATAGACATAGACATAGACATAGACATAGGCATATACATAGACATAGACATAGACATAGACATAGACATGTATTTTGCCACCCTTCCACATCGAGCGTGGCTTTTCCAAGTCACACGTCAATATGGTAAAAGCTTGGACATTCAAATGTAAATCACAGACCCACACACACCCGCCATACACACCCGCCATACACACTCGTCATACACACTCGCCACACACACTCGCCACTCACACTCATCAGCGCCTAGCCAGCATCGCGGAGCAGCCAGTCAATCACCCGAGTCTTAAAACTGGTGAGTCCTACTTCGCGGATGTCCTGCGGTAGTCTGTTGTGCATATCAGCACCGCTAAAACACAGTCTACGAACTCCTGCGTTCGATTTAGCACTGGGTCGCTGTTGCTGACCGCGTGTTCTGTTGCTGTGTTGGTGGTCGCTGGTGACGAGGTGTTCGGCAATACCGACCGGGAGTCCAGTGGTACGTACTTTCTGAACGAGGCACACGCGATGGTACGTGGTTAGCTGCTCCGCGTTGAGCCACCCAAGCTGTTTGTAGTCGGCAGATATGTGGTCGTATTTACGACTGCCACATACGACACGTGCGCATAAGTTCAGCACCTTCTGTAAACTATTCTCTGGGCCAGTCCGTAAGTACCGTATATGGATATGCAGTATCTGATATGTGACACGACTAGATAGGTGACCAGAGACGCGATGATGTCGGATGGCAGGTAATGTTTGGCATGAGATAAGGCTAAAAGCATCCCCGTGCACTTTCCCACCAGCTGATCAATGCGAGTATCAAAGGTAAAAAACCTGTTCATAACTAGTCCCAGATTTTTCACAGTTCGGCTTTCGGAGACGAGCGATGCGCCAAATCTGAGTCTAACTTCCGGAAAGCTACGCAGCATGGCTTTTGTACCGAGAACTATTAACTGCGTCTTGTCGGCGTTCACTTTCATAGAATGCGATGAAAACCATTCCGAGAGAGTGGCCAGAGCCTGTTCCATCCTTGCAATGAGAGCGTGAATATCACGTTTCCGACCCGAGACCAAAACCTTCGTATCGTCTGCGTATTGAAAGATGGATGCGCCATGAGAATGCCGTGCTAGGTCATTTGAGAACACGGAGAATAACAGCGGGCCAAGTGAGGTTCCCTGATACACACCCATGTCATTGGGCAGAGTAGTCGAGAGTTTATCCTTTCTGTCACTGTCCCTAACCTTGACCTGTTGCGTGTGACCTCGCAGGTAGTTCTCAAACCATGTGGTATCAATGTTGTAAAGTCGCAGCTTGTCTAAGAGTACACTATGATCAATGACGTCGAAACAGCGCGATAAATCAATCAGCACAAGCAGTGAAATCTCGCCCCGGTCCATGGCAGATATAATTTTGTCCCTAACTTCTGTCAGAGCTGTCTCCGTAGAGTGATGCGCGCGATAGCCATGCTGCGAGTGCGAGTAAAGCTCGTGACGGGTAAAGTAAGCATTTAGTTGACTGTGGACGACCCGCTCAGGGATTTTAGAGATGGCGGGAACAACTGATATTGGACGAAATTTGGTAGGGTAGCTAAGATCGTTGGTCTTTGGCAGAGGTGACACTATCGCATGTTTCCATGACTTCGGAACCTGTCCGGTTGTTAGGCTGCTGTTGACCACGTCTAAGAGTACATGTCCGATAGATCTGAAACATCTCTGAATCAGCTTGACGCTAACGCTGTCCTCTCCGCATGAATTAGAGGCTTTCATTATGCACACGGTGCTCCACAGTTCCTCGAGTGTGACGGGCTCTAGGCTGAACGAGCACGTCATAACTCGCGGTAGTCTCACCGGCGTAGGCTCTCTCACACCCACCACACTGGCGGCCGTATTGGCACCGACGCTAACAAAATACCTGTTCAGAGTGTCTGGGTCTACCTCGGGTGCGGCGGAGGCCGTGACCTTAGTGCCTACCACTTGCCTCAGGCATCGCCACATCCCCGATCTGCCGACTTCGGACATACGCTGGCGGATGTGTTCTGCACTGGCGAGGGTTAATTAGGCTCTATTATTATGTAAACCTTGCAAATTTTCGACTCCAGTTTGTCCAGAGCTCTGTCGAAGATTGCAGTTTCCATTTGGGAAAGGTTTGGATATTGTTTTTTGTGTTACAAATCTGGAAAGGTTATGTAATATGTATGGTACATTGAGCATTCTTATTGCCAGAGTATGAATACAATATTTTCCTGTTATTTCAAAATATGATATAACATTTTGAAAGGTCAAGGTATACATGGTTACTACTATCAAACCATTTGCACTGTTACCAGTTGTTTGTTACAGTTCAGTACATATGCATACAGTTATTATTATGACATGTATTATTGACCGCAGACTGCCACCGGTCATCGTGATTTACTATCCGAGGCTAATGTTGGTATATGAAAAACTGCATTCCTTTCAATATTTTTCATCATACCGAGATGTGCAACCAGGAAAAGGGTTACCTGAGGCTTGGCTCTACTCACGGTCTGGTTCCGATATTCAAATTTCGTTTTCCACGACCTGAAACCAGTAAGGCGTCGTAGTTGGCGATGAACGAGCGAGCGCGAAAGAAATATATGGTGAATTTCAATTCGATCGGGGAAGTAGTTTCTGAGATACAAAAAAAGGTTGCGCACGTGCGCACGTGCAGAGGCACCCCACCCTGACTTGTGGGAAGGCATGGCGGCTGAGAGGTCCCCAACCACACACCCCATTTGAACACAATCGGCTCAGCCTTTCCTGAGATATAGAATAGGGGTGTGCGCGTGCGCACGTGAAGAGGCACGTGCCCCACCCCTAGGACTTATGGGAAGGCAGCGGCTGAGAAGTCTCTAACCACACACCAAATTTTCACACAATCGGACTCAGTCGTTCCTGAGATATAGAATAGGGGTGTGCACGTGCGCACGTGCAGACGCACCCCACTCCTGACTTGTGGGAAAGTGGCGGCTGAGGCCTGAGGGGTCCCTATAACTACACATCAAATTTGCACACAATCTGCCCAGCCGCTGCGTAGTTTTTGAGAGAAAATCACTTTTCAACACCCCTCACGCAGCATGCGCCACGCACAGTCACCCACGTGAGTCGGCACTGGTCTCAAACAGGGTAGGTTGGATGGGGCTGCTCAGCAAAGAAGCCCGCTTGTCAATCGGACGTGCGGTTGCAGAGATATGAGCTTCTCAAAAGTGTCGCCACGGGCCGGGTTGGGCCGGGTTGGGCCGGGTTGGGCCGCTCATAGTCATATTTTTGCCCATATACCACGGAAGGACGAGCGAGTACCAAGCGCTCGCTCGTAATAAACTCAAATCTCGAGCTGCATCTTTGCATCCTGCAGGGTGCAAAGGTTAGACAATTTTTGCAGCAATTTTTGAGAGTGACACGTGCGATGGCCGGCACGCTCTTTTATGTCCCGCCCGGCATGAAGGAGACCGTTAGACGAGGTGTGTTTTGTCGTGTGCCCAAATTTTTTAACGACTACATGTCTTCCTGTCCGTACTCTGATCCTTTTAGCTGCACGCCGGGTCAGTTTAGGTCACAAGTTATAAAACATATCAGGAACCATCGTTCTTAATATACTTTATACTGCTCTGGAAACTATTATGCATTGTTTTTATCCGATCCTTTAGCACTTCATTGTTTTTCAACTCTGTTCTCATTTTTTATACTTGTGTATTTGTATGTATATGTATGTATGTGTTTATGTATGTGTGTTCTTTGATGATTATATATGTTGACTTGAGCTTTTATTGGGAGCATGCTCCTGTTGCTCATATGTTCTAAATACACAAATACAGATGTTAAAGATGAACCTCAAATATGAAGATAATAACACCAGTAAGGCGCCGTAGTTGGCGGTGAACGAGCGAGCGCGAACGAAATGTATAATGAATTTCAACGCGATCGGGCAAGTAGTTTCTGAGATACCAAAAAGGTGAGCACGTGCGCACCTGCAGAGGCACCCCACCCCTGACTTGTGGGAAAGTGGCGGCTAAGAGGTTCCTAACCACACACCAAATTTGAACACAATCGGCTCAGCTGTTCCTGAGATATAGAATAGGGGTGAGCACGTGCGCACGTGCAGAGCCACCCCACCCCTGACTTGTGGAGAGGCGGCGGCTGAGAGGTCCCTAACCACACACCAAATTAGAACACAATCGGCTCAGCCGTTCCTGGTATATATAATAGGGGTGTGCACGTGCGAACGTGCAGAGGTCACCCACCCCTGACTTGTGGGAAACTGTTGGCTGAGAGGTCACTAACCACACACCAAAGTTGAACACAATCGGCCCAGCCGTTCCCGAGATATAGAATAGGGGTGTGCACGTGCGCACGTGCAGTCACCCCCTGACTTGTGGGAAAGTGGCGGCTGAGGGGTCGCTAACTGCAAACTCCAAATGTGCACATAATCTGCCCAGCGGTTGCGAAGTTTTTGCGAGAAAACACTTTTCAACACCCCTCACGCGGCACGCGCCACGCGCAGTGGTAGTCACCCACATGAGTGGGCACTGGTCTCAAACAGGGTAGGTTGGATGGGGCTGCTCAGCAAAGAAGCTCGCTTGTCAATCGGACGAGCTGTTGCAGAGATATGAGCTTCTCAATAGCGTCGCCACGGGCCGGGTTGGGCCACTCATATTCATATTTTTTCCCCATATACCAGTAAGGCGCCGTAATTGACGATGAACGAGCGAGCGCGATTGAAATGTATGGTGAATTTCAACTCGATCGGGCAAGTAGTTTCTGAGATACAAAACAAAATGGTGAGCACGTGCGCACGTGCAGAGGCACCCCACCCCTGACTTGTGGAAAGGCGTTGGCTGAGAGGTCCCGAACCAAACACCAAATTAGAACACAATCGGCTCAGCCGTTCCTGGTATATCGAATAGGGGTGTGCGCGTGCGCACGTGCAGAGGCACCCCACCTCTGACTTGTGGGAAAGTGGCGGCTGAGAGGTCCCTAACCACACACCAAATTTGAACACAATCGGCTCAGCCGTTCCTGAGATATAGAATAGGGGTGAGCACGTGCACGTGCACGTTGTGGGAAACTGTTGGCTGAGGGGTCCCTAACCACACATCAAATATGCACATAATCTGCCCAGCCGTTGCGAAGTTTTGCGAAAAAACACTTTTCAACACCCCTCACGCGGCACGCGCCAAGCGCAGTGATAGTAACCCACATGAGTCGCCATTGGTCTCAAACAGGGTAGGTTGGATGGGGCTGCTCAGCAAAGAAGCCCGCTTGTCAATCGGACGTGCATGGTTGCAGATATATGAGCTTCTCAATAGCGTCGCCACGGATCGGGTCGGGTCGGGCCGGGCAGGGCCGGGCCGCTCATATTAAGATTTTTCCCATATACCACGGAAGGACGAGCGAGCGCTTCGCGCTCGCTCGTAATTCAAATTCTAACGCCGCTTCGCGGCGTCACATCAGTGGCATCGTCACAACGAAGCCATCGTCATCGTCTTCGGTTCGTTGTAACGCTGAATTGAATGAATAACATTTTTAGCTTATTATCCTCTACAAGGCCCACGCGCATATATTTCTGGGTTTTATCAGGCAAACACGTACAAATTTCGCGCCGCTTGGCGGCGCTAAATAACAAGTACCTTCTACAACATGAAAATCCACATTAAAATGCTGCAAAGGCTTAAATACACGCATACAAAATGGGGGTATATTTTTTCGTCATTTAAGCCGACCCCCCAACTAAAAACAAAATAGGAGACGCCCCTGATCGCGGTAAATACGGTCCTCGCAAAATGCGATTGTTGGGATCATCGAGCGGATATACAAATATCACAAACATCAAAAACTCTAAAATAGCTATAGATAAGAAAATGTCATGTATTCAATGTCAATGTCAAAATAAACCAACCAAAAGCATTGGGGACATACGCACATTCTAACACAAAAGCAGCGCAATAAAATAGAAGCAATCACATAATAAAAGATAGAACCGAGAGCATTATAAGACAGCCCAGGTTATTCAAGAAGACCTCCATTCTGATCCGGACAATGCAAAACACTGCCTCGTATCAGGGCGTTTCCTGGAGTCACATGAATGAATTATTCACATAGCCATTGTGACTCAAATCAGACTGCCTCCGTGCTGTGCGCCTCTCTTGAAAGCCGGAAGACCCTGACGGATTAGGAATTAATCAAGTTTGTTCAATAAATCAGGGAGTTATAGCAGAAATGCAGCTAGTGCGTTGTCATCACAAACGAGCCCGACAGGCCTCCAAATGTTGCGCAATGGGCATAAATGGCCATCGTTGTAGCCATTCACAACCCGGTCCCCGGTGATGTGACCGGAGTCCGCTGACTACGCGGTGATGTGACTGACGCCCGTTAACTGCGCGGTGATGTGATTGGAGTCCATTGACTGCGCGGTGGTGTGACTGGAGTCCGTTGACTGCGCGGTGATGTGACTGGAGTCCGTTGACTGCGCGGTGATGTGACTGGAGTCCGTTGACTGCGCGGTGGTGTGACTGGAGTCCGTTGACTGCGCGGTGATGTGACTGGAGTCCGTTGACTGCGCGGTGATGTGACTGGAGTCCGTTGACTGCGCGGTGATGTGACTGACGCCCGTTAACTGTGCGGTGATGTGACTGGAGTCCGTTGACTGCGCGGTGATGTGACTGGAGTCCGTTGACTGCGCGGTGATGTGACTGACGCCCGTTGACTGCGCGGTGATGTGACGGGAGTCCGTTGACTGCGCGGTGATGTGACTGACGCCCGTTAACTGCGCGGTGATGTGACGGGAGTCCGTTGACTGCGCGGTGATGTGACTGACGCCCGTTAACTGCGCGGTGATGTGACTGACGCCCGTTAACTGCGCGGTGATGTGACTGACGCCCGTTAACTGCGCGGTGATGTGACTGACGCTGCGGACGGACGGCCGTCACCAGCAGCGATGGCCGGTGGTCACGACAGACCCCGTTCTCTAGTGGACTGGCGGCGGCGGCGGCGGGTGGTCGCGGTTCTGCCCTGGCACTCGAGCTGTACAACGCATAGCCACGGAGCCGGCACTGAGCTGGAGCTCCGACTTGGCGCCCGCGATAAGGTGGTAGAGGCGAATTATGTTCTATATTTCATCATGTTTAAGCCAGACGGATGATTGGATCGCGCACCATTCAATGTGTGCTGATGAAATGCGAAGTTACCGACTTTCCTGATTTATTTTTGCAACAGGGTATCTGTTCGCCCCGACCGTAATGCAATTGGAATCCTTTCAAGGGAAGTGTGACCACATGGATACAAATGTATCAGGCCTTGATCCACCATTTTTGTCGACTTGTGAGTTCTACTCCCAAACTTTGTTTTCCTTTCCGAGTCGACCCATTTTCACCCACCCACTCTGAGTACTATCCCTGACATATCGACGAGTAGTAAGTTCAGCCAAAAGGTCAGCGCCCTCATCACTCCTCTACCCGAGTGTCCACACACTGCACGGCCACTATCAGCGCCGCCGCTGGCCGTCAGCGTCCGGCCGGGCCGGCGACCGCCGCCCGGGATTAACTGTCAGCGCGCCGCAGAGATATGCGCCCATCACTTCTCATCTGCATCGGAGTGGGGCGCGGCCACTAACGCCCGTCCCGCCGAGGCCGGCTGACCAGCCGCCCTGTCAGCATCAGCGGCCCGCACATGACGGTCGCATTAGGGCAGCTCTCTGCCGTCAGCTCTGCAGGAACGTAGTGCAGCATTAGGTGGGCTCTCTTCTCTACCCTCGGATGAGGCGTGGCGGCACTAGGTCAGTGGTTAGTGAGTGACCCCTTTCCCGGAAGGCAGCGGTCAGCGTGAGCTGAGATTCATTGAGTCCTTTGTCAGCTCTAGAGGTCAGCGAGCAGTTACATCAGCCTGGTTCCCAGACCTCGGTATGTTTAGACATTAGGTCAGCTCGCAGGACCCGGACAGACGGGCGCCGAAAGATGGACGGCTGTGAACGCAAGGGCGTCGTAACAAAGGTCGTTCATCGATCAATGCACGTAGTCATTAGTTACACTTCACACATGATAAAGCAATGGCGCAGACAGGGTCAAAGATACGAGGATATGGTTCCTCCAGACGCGATTCAGGGGACCCATCTATTTCAGTTTCAAAAAGAGACCATCGTGCAGGTTCATCTCAGCTCTGCAAAGGACCAATGTGGCTGTGAGTGAGACTTTGGGTCGGAACGTTGCCAAGCTCATATTTAAGGTCTGCGAAGCTCATATTTAAGGTCTGCGAAGCTCATATTTAAGGTCTGCGAAGCTCATATTTAAGGTCTGCGAAGCTCATATTTAAGGTCTGCGAAGCTCATATTTAAGGTCTGCGAAGCTCATATTTAAGGTCTGCGAAGCTCATATTTAAGGTCTGCGAAGCTCATATTTAAGGTCTGCGAAGCTCATATTTAAGGTCTGCGAAGCTCATATTTAAGGTCTGCGAAGCTCATATTTAAGGTCTGCGAAGCTCATATTTAAGGTCTGCGAAGCTCATATTTAAGGTCTGCGAAGTGCATGTCTGAAGCACGAAGACTCGGTTGGCCGGGAAATGGTCGATATGGCATCCAGAAAGGATCCAGTTAAGGATAAGAAAGGGCCCGCCTCAGATTTGAAAAAAAAATTGGGCCCAGAAAGTGCAAATATTATATTCGAAAAGAGGTGTACTCATACTCATCTCCCAGATCCAGAAATGCGTACCGCAAATCAGATACATCGGGGATGCTTAATGTACAGTGGGTGGTGTCTAAGGTCACCACAACGGAACGTCCTTGAACATACAGTACATGGTTTCAGTCAATAGATTATTTCAGTATTTTGACATCATACGACTATATTTTGCATTTGGGTCTTGGGATCATCTTTTTAAAGGGTCACTGTCTCTTTAAAGTAACATTTGATATTTTAAAAAGCAATTGCATCTGATTCACACTATGCAGTCCGTTTTCCGAAATTCGGGCCCAGTCGCCGAATATCATCGTTCAAAGTTCGGTTTTCTTCCAGCCAATGACCTTGACGGGTCCGCTCACCACTACGCACAAAAATCAATTAATTGCAGCGTTGTGTAACACTTGTAAATAGTTATATTTTTTGTCGAAATTTGTAATGTCAGAACACATTTCATGTCTTATTATGCCAGATTTAAGCCCAATAATTGGATAAAAGTAGAGATTAATTCCGAAGGGATAAGATTAATTCCGAAGTTATTTTGATTCCGACCGAGTTTTTTTTGTGGCAACAACTCTAGTGCGCCAGATGCGCCAGATTCGTTTCATGTAGTTAACAGGAACCACAATGTATAAGTGCTTTGCCGCCTCATCCAATTGTTGCAATAGCGTCAGCTGACGGTTGGTCAGATGCAGTTAACTGAAACAAACGCTTCCATAATCCATATATGTAGTGGTGCGTAGAAATCGTAAACAGTTTTTGGATTCTTATGAAAAATGATTTTTTTTTTGTATTTGGGCTGCTTGGGTAAGCCTTTGAGGACGATTCAAAATCATAAGTAGTCCTTAGGACTTGTTTAAGCCAGTTTTTGAGATATCATCCGATAAAGGCAGTGTCCCTTTAACCCGCGAGTTACTGGGGTATATTCCATAACGCGACTTACTGGGGGGGGGGGGTATTTTTTTGCCCCGCCCCCCTCGGATCTCCGGAACTACTTGACCGATTGTAAAAATTCGAATGGCATTCGATAGCCCTGGAAAATTTATTGAGGGAAACATAATATTGTTCACCTCGGGGTCACCGATGACGTCACAGGTCAGGTCAAGTACACAATGTTTGACCGTGTCAAAAGGTCTCGATGGATGGAGTTGTCGCGCCAAATTGCGATATCAAACGCATAAGCAGTCGATAAATCGGTATGATTCGTGTGTCTGACATTTCTAAGTGCCATTCTAAGCTGTTTATGACCTTGGGTCAGGTCAAAGTCATCCGAGGTCACGAGGTCAAACTGCGGATTACGGTCATTAGGCGTTGTAACACATGTTTATGTTTTTTGTTTCGTCTAGAACGCCAAAAATGACCTTAGAACATTGTTTGTTCCATATAAATAGAAGTGAAAAGCAAAAACGGAAATGCATTTTTTTATGCATAGTAATGCTGTGAGAGGTGGTCGATTTTTGCCAATCAAAGGTAATAAGTCAGTCATTTTTGAAAATATCGACTTCAAATTTGGTACACATATTCACCGAACACGTCTCGATCACATATATTCCGGTTTTTGGAGAGAAAAAAAATTGTAATAAAAAAAAATATTTGGATTTCTCAAAATTTTGAATTAAACAAAAACTAAAAAAATCCGAGATAGCAATTTGATATCCCGGTCTATTGTCAGTAATTGGATTTAAGACAATTGCATTTATCTCAAAGATTGTACCTTTGACAGCGTTTTCCGCAAACCATTATTTTTCAACGAAAACCGAAGAACATGACGTGACTCTGACGTCATTTCCGGTTGACATATCATAACCTCACCTTTTTACTTTGGCCAACATGTGTAGAATTGATGTGAGAGAAGGTACTGCAAGTTTGGTGACGATACTGTTGGAGAGATGTTTTAAGTTAAAGTTGATAAGCGTTCCACGCTTATACTGACCCTATTTCCATGAGCAGTTTAAACTGGTTTAAAACCGATAGCTAAAAACAGATTAGTTGGCTTCCGGCCATGTAAGTGGGCATATCTCGCCAGCCTGCCAAGATTTTACGCCTCCTCTCGTACTCGATGATTGCTGGCGAGATATGCCCACTTACATGGCCGGAAACCAACTTATCCGTTGTAAGCTATCCGTTTTAAACCAGTTTAAACTGGCCATGGAAATAGGGTCACGCTTCTCAGCGCACTTACTCCATGTGCGGTCTCATGACTTGTTTACAAATCAACATTTCATCAAAAGAAAGAAAGGCGCCAGATATGTCACATAGTGATATAGTGATGGATCATACCGTTCGTCACCATATATAAGTACATATTTTTAATTTCCCAAAATTTTATTTTCGAAATATAAAAGTTATTATTTCACTTCTAAATTGAGGAGAGATTAATTTGATTCCATACTTGTGTCATATAATAATGCACATAAATCAATCAAAAGGTCAATATTTCCCTTTAAGAGCACCAGGAAGAGTGCGAGCCTGTCAAGTGTCCATCACGTGTCCGGTGTCAGCACTTCAGATCTGTTCCAGAGAATCTGCACTATTTTGTGGTCACAAGGCAAAGTTAAATATGAACCAAATTGACTGAACTCGGTGGAAGCAAATCAGCATCAAATAATATAAAACAATGAGTGTGCATATGTGCAGACGAGTCGTGCAAGACAATAATACCAGTTTGCATTGGATAGTTAAATGGTTATCCCTGCAATTTGATTTCCAAGTGCAATGCATCTATGCTACCCATCAACTTTCCCATTGCGGTTGGAGTAGGTCCGCATCAATTTCAATTTACTTCACATACAATATATGTATATAGCTGAGTCACTCGGCGGTAATCTGGTGTGAGAACTGCACGTCTGGGCCCTCCCAGAAGGATTATTCCCTCCCTCCGTCTTTCACCAGCCCACCGCACTACCGCAGATGGGAGCATCTTTTGTGCTAATTCCGCCCTGGCATAATACTATATCAGTCGGCGTCCACCCTTTTCTGTGTGCTAAGTGGCGGGGCTGTCTAGTCTATCAGGGGTGGGGATAGCCCAGAGAGGGTGGGGCGGGGGCGGGGGACGGACCGGACCGGGCCGGGGGCGGGGGCGGGGGCGGGGGCGGAGGTGGGGGCGGGGGACGGACCGGGCCGAGCGCTGGGCGGGGGCGGGGGCGCTGGGCGGGGCGGGGGCGGAGGTGGGGGCGGGGGACGGTCCGGACCGGGCGCTGGGCGGGGGCGGGGGCGCTGGACGGGGCGGGGGCGGGGGCGGGGCGCTGGGCGGGGCGGGGGCGGGGCGCGGGGGCGGGGGCGGGGGACGGACCGGACCGGCCGCTGGGCGGGGGCGGGACGGGGGGCGGCGGAACCACGCCGGACCAGTGGCCGCCACAGTCAGCCGGACAGCGCTGATCTATCGTGATACGCAATCACTGGCGGGAAATAGGCCCCGCAGGAGAGCTGCGGCAGATTGCTGATGAGGAGGCGAGCCAGCTGCATTGACATCCGACCTGCAGTGACCAGTGACCACCAACACCGGCCGAAATCGACCAACAACCATCACTGACCGCCCAGCTTCCGCAGACTCAGACGCGTTCAGGACCCGAGTGAGAAACGAGCGTTCAGATTTAGAAAGTTAAAATTAGTGTTTGCTGACAAAAATAGAACACACGATCTGATTTGTAGAAAGCAAAGGAGCCCCAGAAGAAAACAAACTTTACTGTTATTTTTTAAATTATTCTACAGCTAGGAAAATCAAAACCAGCATCATTTTTCAAAATGTATAGTTGGAAAAACTACAACTCCGATAACTCTTGCAAATTGACTCAGTATGTTTTGCAAATAATTAAAACCATTTGCAATCGTCGAAACAAATTATATTCCAACTCTTCGGCTTCTTCTTCGAATTTTGCCATTTTGAGGTCTCCAATACCGTTTCCAAGTCGCAGTCTTCTCCCATTAATATAATTAAATCGGTCAGATTCGTAGCTTTGTCCTTTCTACTTAATGAAACTGGCCACTGACAGTGTCGATAAACATGACAGCGGTGACCGCGCGTCGCCGATCCAGAGCAGCGCGTCGCCACGCCCTTTCCCAGTGGAGCCGTAGGTCGTGCAGTGCGTTTGACATCGGTGCGGTAGTTTAGCTGCTGACGATAGCAGGGGAGCGGGATGCGACCTGCGACCTGGAGGCGCCATGACGATGGAGATGCCTCCTGACGCGGCACGACAGAGTGGGGAGGAGGGCACACGACCTGCGCACCTGCGGGTGTCATGAGGACGACCTATGACCAGGTGGTGCCATGAGGATGGAGATATCCCTGACACGGCGCGGCGGAGTATGCGACGGCGGGGGAGGAGGGGGGGGGGGGGGGGGGGGGGCTTAGGAGAGGATGCCATGCGAGCACCGACCATCGATCTTGCTCAAGCCAGCTTCACGCCTAATGATGCGTGTTGCCGAGGGATGCAACACGGGCAGACAGATGGCCCGCTGGCCGGACAGACCGCGGACGTTCCTGCCGGAGATGACGGCGATTTGTACAGCCGTACCGTCGGGCGCGCACGGCAATACTGCCAGTGGTGAGGTAGTCTCTGATCAATAGCCACTATATGTCACAAAATGATGGCATTCAAACTCCCAGGGGATCGTGTTTGATGTCGGCTGATGAGGCTTCCTAGAATCCATTTGTTGGTTGGTATCAATTACATGATTATACACGCGATTTACACTATAACTGGTTGATTGGTATTTTGCTTATGAACATGATCTTTGGATGTTCCTTTAACCTGCCATCAGCTGGTATTTGGAGTTTCGATCAGCCTTGAGAGCAACGCGATGTCAATCAGCTGATATTGTCATCCCCCGGCCCCCGGTCCACACCGTGCACAATTACCGCGGACCAGGCACGTGCGTCGTGCGCGTCACTGTGCACTGTCAAAGGCACCGCCCCGCCTGCACCCCCATCGACCCTAACGAGACGGGTTAGTTGATGCCATCGTGAAGCTAGTGCCGTCAATCCAGTACAATCAAGGCAGATGGCTGATTGAAATCATTGGCACAGTGTTAGATTTACGGATGCAGCTTTTCTTTCAGCCAATAGTCTTATGTGCCCATGGGTTTGGCAAATAATTATGTCATTCCAATACATCTGGACAGAAAGAATTTAACACATAACCTACCCGACATTGGCAGTGTTTGAGAACTGGTAGTGTCAACAAAATATTAAAGCCCAGAATGATTGAAACAAAGGCGGCGTATCCAATTGCGCCGTCACTCGCCCTGCATGCCGGCTGGCTGGCCACCGCATCAGTCTGGCTCCGGCTCTGAGCTCATCACTCGCCCTGCATGCCGGCTGGCTGGCCACCGCATCAGTCTGGCTCCGGCTCTGAGTTCGTCACGCGCCCTGCATGCCGGCTGGCTGGCACCGCATCAGTCTGGCTCCGGCTCTGAGTTCGTCACTCGCCCTGCATGCCGGCTGGCTGGCACCGCATCAGTCTGGCTCCGGCTCTGAGTTCGTCACGCGCCCTGCATGCCGGCTGGCTGGCCACCGCATCAGTCTGGCTCCGGCTCTGAGTTCGTCACTCGCCCTGCATGCCGGCTGGCTGGCACCGCATCAGTCTGGCTCCGGCTCTGAGTTCGCCATCGGCGCGACGGCTAGCTATCGATCAAACCAGCCGCGCGCTGCCGCTGCCGCAGCCGCCCCGCACGATTAAGTCTTCACCGTCGCGTGCCAGTGCAGCCCGCAGTCGGCCAGCTCAGCCAATGGGAATCTGTCAAAGTTACCTGATTCGCTCCGGATTCGGATGGGTTTTTCCACTTTTGTTCCGATCCCGTTTGACGTCACTCGCGCGAGTTTGGCCTTGCAATTTCGCAACATCGTTGATGTCGTTTACGGGACAATAATTATATTCGTTTCTGATTTGTCTGATTTAAGAGTAGTTAACACGTGCCAACTGAGCTATGCACACATAACTGAGCTGCGCATCCGTTAGAGCAGGCATGCAGTGCATCAATCACAGCTGTGCTGTCTCAATCTCCCCTGGAAACTATGTATTCCTCTCTACATCTGCAATTAAGTGATGTGGGCTTCATTGCTATTTATCTCATGGTGACTTCTTTCGGCATTGGTAGCACATGCCCGTGGACGATGGCATAAATACAATATATTGCCTCCTATTCATCTGTGCCTATCTCAGCTCTCCTGCCCTTCCCTCAGCCCTCACGTTCTCTTAGCTCTCTGTCCTCCTAGTCCCAAGTCCTTTCAACTCCCGGATACCGTCCCTTATGCCGCCATGCCATTCTCTGACCTCTCCGCAATATTTATCCAGCTCCTCCTTCCCCATATTCCCCAACCTTACATAAACTTTTCTCTCCCTTCAATTTCCTTGCCCTTCACGAAGCTTCCCAGCCTCTCGCCAGCTCCACCCTGCTGTCAGCTTCCCGCAGCTCCCCTCAGCTTCCCTCAGCTCCCCTCAGCAGCTTCCCGCAGCTTCCCGCAGCTCCTCTCAGCTTCCCTCAGCTTCCCGCAGCTCCCATCAGCTTCCCTCAGCTCCCCTCAGCAGCTTCCCGCAGCTCCCCTCAGCAGCTCCCCTCAGCAGCTTCCCGCAGCTCCCCTCAGCAGCTTCCCGCAGCTCCTATCAGCTTCCCGCAGCTCCCCTCAGCAGCTTCCTGCAGCTCCCCTCAGCTTCCCGCAGCTTCCCTCAGCAGCTTCCCGCAGCTCCCCTACGCTTCCCGCAGCTCCCCTAAGATTCCCTCAGCTTCCCGCAGGTCCCCTCAGCAGCTTCCCGCAGCTTCCCGCAGTTCCTCTCAGCTTCCCGCAGCTCCCCTCGGCAGCTTCCCGCAGCTTCCCGCAGCTCCTCTCAGCTTCCCTCAGCTTCCCGCAGTTCCCATCAGCTTCCCTCAGCTCCCCTCAGCAGCTTCCCGCAGCTCCCCTCAGCAGCTCCCCTCAGCAGCTCCCCTCAGCAGCTTCCCGCAGCTCCTATCAGCTTCCCGCAGCTCCCCTCGGCAGCTTCCCGCAGCTTCCCGCAGCTCCTCTCAGCTTCCCTCAGCTTCCCGCAGCTCCCATCAGCTTCCCTCAGCTCCCCTCAGCAGCTTCCCGCAGCTCCCCTCAGCAGCTTCCCTCAGCTCCCCTCAGCTTCCCGCAGCTCCCCTCGGCAGCTTCCCTCAGCTCCCCTCAGCTTCCCGCAGCTCCCCTCAGCAGCTTCCCTCAGCTCCCCTCAGCTTCCCGCAGCTCCCCTCGGCAGCTTCCCTCAGCTCCCCTCAGCTTCCCGCAGCTCCCCTCAGCAGCTCCCCTCAGCAGCTCCCCTCAGCAGCTCCCCTCAGCAGCTCCCCTCAGCAGCTTCCCGCAGCTCCTATCAGCTTCCCGCAGCTCCCTGTCCCACCATAGTTCCCCTACCGTCCCTAAGCTCCCGCGGGTGCCATCTGTCCCGGTGAAGATCCAATGTGGACAGCCTTTAATCTCTGCTCACTCAGCGTACTCTCGATAGTAGTGCCTCCCGGGCGTGGACACTTACTTCACAAATGCCAAATAAATTAACGTTCCCATGACAGCCTTGCGGTAGCTCAACCTCCGAGCGTCCACCTAAATATGTTTTGTTAGCCTGCATGCTCCAGCTTTTCCGATTTTCAGTTATTCAGATGCTGTCAGTTAAGACTATGCAAACGGCAAAACTTCACTGAAGTCGATAACTATCCACTATCCATCCAACATGTCCTGTTTTGCAGTTATCCTGACGTCCTTGTAGTTCGTGCAATGTGCATATTACAAAGCTACCCAGCATTTATTTGCCCGAGGAGCATTTAATAATCTAAGATGTGTGCTTCCTTTTTCCGGACAGCTTTACAGGCATATAACTGTTTTGCCGCAGGCCAATCACCGTTGGGATAAGAGTTCTCCTGTAATGCTGCAGTGTTAGCAGAGTTTCTTTCATCGAAGTTGAGCCACATCACAGTAACAATGTCTGGGGATGAGGGATGTGCAGGGATATGGTGAATGGTACAAATACACGGAATAGCGTGTTGTGCATACTCGACTGAATTCAAGATGGGAAGATGGGAATGGAATCCACCTTCCATCGACTGCAATATTATTATCAAACCTGTTTGTTCCACCATGAATTAGGACAAGTGCGAAGCAACGCGACTGAGGGAAGCATACACAACTTTCACATCGACTTAACATTGTGGCGCTATGTTTATGGAACAGTTTACAAACTATTGTCAAAGGCGTCGGTTACAAACTGTCTTAATTTTAATAACTCTGATAGCGATTCAATTTGATCGTTTCCTTTCCAGGAGAGAGATGCTCTCTATCTAAGGCCGCAATGCCAATTCAATCGCATCATTCGCGATGCTCTCCGGCCTTGTGCCATAAAAGGTATCTTGTTACGCCCAGCGACTCTGTGGGACCCCGCCTGCCGCTGCCGACGGTCTCGTTGCAGTCGGGAGGGAGTCCCCGTCGCCGGGCGCCTGTCCGTCGCTCCCGACGCGCCGGCGGATCGTCCGTCGCCGCCGACAGTCACCGGCCGGGCTCCGCCGACGGGACGCCGCACGGACGGCCGATCCGGCGCGGCGGCGGCACCGCGCGGTACCGGGACGGCGCCGCAGGATAGGAGGCTCGTCGTCGGGAGAGTTCCGAGTCCTGTCGTCTTCGCTTCATAGAGAGGAGTGAGGGCTAGTGGAGAGGAAGGGTACCCGACAACTTGTGCCCGCTGAGGGTCGCCGACGCCAGGTGGTGCCTCGTGCGGTGCACGCGTGCCGATCGACGGAGAAGTCAGGGCACCTCCGGCCCGGCGGGTCAGGACCAGCGGAGTGAACTGAGGCCGAAACTGGCCCGTGATGCTGAGCTCTGCTGCATAAAGACTGACAGCAATTGAGACTCGCGAGTTGTGAATCCAGTTTCCAGGACTGAAGCATCGAGAATTCCGCTCTCCGAACTCGATAGTCGGTTGATTTCTAGCTGGAACTCGGGACAAACTCTGACAGTGAACACAGGAAAGCTGCCAGTTCAGCAGGCCCGGCTGTTGCCGCTGCACAACTATGGATCAACATCACGGCCCACAATCGGCTCTGATGTGGGACCACGGGCCGGACAGAAACAGTAAGTACTTAAGAGATATGTGCCGGGCATAGTTCAATGTCTTATGGCGTATTTGTGTAAGACGAATGAGGCAAATAACGCGTGCATCAGACAACCACCCCTAGTGAAACTGTGCATATAATTCTGAACGTGACCATCCGATGTCTGTGGAATGAATACGGATGAACTGTAATGTTTCAAGGAAATGCATATATTATTTTCCAACCTTTAACCATTTACATGACCATGTGCGTCGTCACCACTACGGACAGTACGGACAGTGTCCGTACAAGTTGGCGAACCTCCAAAAACTTGTACGGACTGTCCGTACAAGTTTGCGGAACCATTTGAAGGCGCAGAAACAGAGATATCGATACCTGAAATGTTGATATTCTTATTATCTTCTGATGGTCTAATTGTGACGAATCGTGACGAATTATCGCTATTCATGGAGCTTTTTGCTCAACAGAAGAAGAAGAAAAACATCATATTGTCCCCTTCCCAATTTGAACGCACAAATAGCCAGTTGGAATGAAATGTTAACGTTTTTCGTCTGAAGTTCAGAGTATGTGCGAAAATGGCAAAAGGCTTTGACATTTTGCCCTTGCCATTGCTAAAACGTTTAGCCGTTTAGTGAGCGGTGCTTGATGTGAAAGAGGGTACTGCAAGTTTGGGGACGACATCGGCGGTAGTTTACGAGATATTGCGAAATACGCGAGGGAGCAAAACAAGTGTTAACCACTAGCACAGTACCATAAATAGTCAGGCCCTAATTTTACTTAACTGAATATTTGGCTTCCTCCTGGCGCTGACAACGCTAATGCGCGCGCGTTTTATTTTACATTGAACCAAGGACAGTGTATTAACCCGCGCCGTGCTGGGGATCGGGACACGGGTGGAGTTTCCTATTCAAATGATGGGGCCACTGCTCCACCAACTTTGTGTCTTGCCCCACCAACTCTTGTCCGATTTGGAGGTCATCCGGCATTAAAATGGTCATTTTCGCCTAAACCAAACCAAACAACCAAGCAAAATGACATTTTGACCCACCAACTTTCTTGGAAAAGAAAGTTTACCCATGGAACCCATGGAAGGGGGCGTTTAGATGTGCCTCCTGCAATTTTAGGGAATGCAAGGAACGAACGGGAGAGAGACGTGTGACTGATACCACAGTGTTTATCTCGTCGATATGCGTCTCCCCATATGCAACGTGAACAACCTGGGTCACCAAATGACCTTGACCTGAGGTCAGATTTTAACATTTACCCGATCCGGTCAACATAAGTATGGTTCGTAGCGTCTGGACGAGCCAAACACGATGGCGTTATAATTATTTCCCTAACTTTATTAGGTAAAAAGTTATGCACGAACAACTTTTTGCAAGAAAATGCCAATATGACCTTTGGTTACCTCTAGAGCCTAAACTATTGACCTTATATACAAATTTGAAGACACCTAAGCGATTGGATTTTTCAAGGGCGTTCGATTGCTTCTCTCAGTTTGTTCCTAGCTAGCATAGTTCCAGATATGTTTCAGTGCTTCTGGAGCGAAGTCCTAAACTTGGAAAATTGGACCTTTGATGACCTCTGGTGGCTTCAATATTGACCTGAGCGAAAATGTCACTGGCGCAGGAACATGGGGCCGGGAGGCCATGGCCACCCCACTCTTCGGCGATTTGTTTTTTGCTAAAAATATTTAATTTTGCTTGGTGAGAAGAAGAAAAAATGATAGCAAAAGGTTCGCCTAGACGAGAAGGGCCCAAATATGCAATAGTTTCCATAGGAGGTTGTATTTCTCTCAAAACAGGATACATTTTTCACTGCCTACCTCCCCCACTTTCCGTGACGTTCCTACATCCCTGGAAAATGTAACCGACGTGACTTCAAATGGTCTTATTGAGAGCTTTCGAACGTTTTTTTCGGCATCTTTCTAGCCCTTTTAGTTTTCGAGTTAGTGGGGAGGGGTCATTTTGCCCCCCACCAGGGCGAAGTTGTCTCAGAGGCTCACCCGGGCGCAGGCTAATATTATTCTGAGCCAAAATTGCCTAAAATAGTTTAGAAATGCATTTTGAAGAGCTATTAACGGTATCTTCCGTTTTCACCTATTCCCCATAGGAGCCGAGTTCGAGGGGTCGTTAAGACGGTAAGAGTTCCCAGGCACGGCGAAGGTGCAGGAGCCGAGCCCTGGCTAGGCACAGGCTAAAGAGAGATAATACACTTTTATGTATTTTTCTGCATTGCCTTATGCCACTTGCATGGTGAAAAATAATGATATCTCAATAAACAAAATATGGCGAGAACTTTCGGTAATTTTAAAGTCTAATTTTGTGAAATTTAAAAGTAATCGCAATAAGTTGTTTCAGCGAAATATCAAGCGTATGATGAGCCACAATATTTTGCAATTTTTGCAAGCATCAAATGTACTCAGGGCAAAAAAATACGCAGAAAAATAAATCAAAATATAAAATAAAAAGGAAAGGAAACTAGTTAACTAGACTTAAAAAACTAGACCCTCTAAAAGGAAACTAATCAGTTTGACAAATCGCTGCGCTGTGCTAACCAAGGTATTCCTACATGCAAATGTTGCATATAGTATTGGTTTGGCTAAATTATCCAGATATACCACCAAACACATTTTTCGAAAGCAATATATTTCGATAAAATAGACACGCATTTTCAGTATATAATGCGAAAGTGGCGCAAAGTTCTAAAATGGTGCATGTTGTTATGATATTGTGTGCTTCGGGGCAGCAAGTTGGCACAGTGGTAAGAACACTTACTTTCTGTGCCGAGGACCGGGGTTCAAATCCATCGACGGGCCTCTGAAAAAGTCGTCCCGACCCCCGTATCGCTCGGAACAGGATGAGAGTTCCAGTTAGTGGCTTGGTCGCAGGAGGATATGGTGTTTGGTCCACAAACATTGTGTGTTTCGAAAGAGGAATAGAAGTGAGCTGTAACAAGCTCTGAATTTGGTTAAATTAATTACTTATAAAATTAGTAAGTACAGATTATCTCATCATTGCTTACACAACAAGGATAATATTGTCCGTGGCGAAGGGTTCGCTCGCTGGACCAGTAACGCTACTTTTATCGCATGCTTACATATGAAGCTTCTCGACACAGCGCTAAGTTTTTTTGACACAACGCTGAATGACAGGACAAAACGCATCAATTATATTGAGTAGGAGAGTCCTTACAACCAGAGTATGCAGCAAATGATTTATCGACATAGCCTTCACAACTGCCATCTCAGCGCTAAAAATCCCATCAGGCATCATGAAAGTGACTGTTTTTTTTAAACACCGTATTGACACCCCTACAAAAGATCACGTCCTACAGCCCCCCCCCCCCCCCCCCTCTCCGCTCGAAAGGTTCGATGGCATGATGTGTCCATGGATAAAGTAAGTATGGATAGGCAATAGGCATCATATGCGATTTAGCAACCACAGAGCGGTTTGGTTTGGTTAGGATAAGGCCGCTTCGGTCTACTTGGACCATTGCGCAGCCATGGGATGAAGGAGAAGGGGTAAAGTGGGTCAAAATGGACGCCGACCGGGCAACCGCCCATGGACAGGCCCTTCCCCGCAGCGCGAAGCTGCGAGGAGAGCCCACGCCATGCAGACGGCCACCACTCCCGGGGGGCAGCTCGAGGCCACCACATGCCCGGTGGCCAGCGACCACCAGACCCGGGGTAACGTGGGCGTGACTAAGGATGGAGGACCGGCAGTCGCAAGGATCAAAAGGGATCTGAACAGAGCGGTACTAGCTGTTCTTTTTGTAGTAGGGGAAACGGCCTACCACGGGGACGTTCCTACATATATGGGCACAAATTACCAGACATGATGTCCATCGGTGGAACCAACATGTCATAAGTGCTTGTGAGAGCTTCCCGAATGCATTTAAACTTCATTTGGTTCATCCCACAATCACCGGAAGGCGAGAAACCATGCGACGGGGCGGCCGTCTTAGCGTTGCGGCCTACCACGGGGCGGGAGGTATACTAGCTGGTGTTTTCGTAGTACGGGACACGGCAGCGGCTGCACATGGTCGCGGATAACAATAGAAAATGGGCGGAGCTTCCTATCCATATTCCATATTTACTTTATCCGTGATGTGTCCGTACAAGTTTTGAAACCGTGGCGACGCCACTGTACATGACAACACAATGTATTAAAGGAAATAGTTCACCTTCGGAAAAAAATTCAGAACACTATTTTATTATATTTTTTAATAGTTTCTTTTTTTCTTTTAAAAAATGGTCCTACATCGCGCCAATTCAGGACAGAAGGTTGTAAATTATTAATTGTATCGTGTGCGTTATTGGTCTGCGCATGCTCCCTGCAGTGCTGGCACAATTCAGACGGTACGGTATATCATATATGCGCCGCATTCCTTCGCCAAAAAGTCAAATATCTTCGGCTGGAGAGTCTTTTCAGTCAAGAAAACAGTCAAGATAAGGATTTCTCAACACGGGCTACAAAACTGCTATCTCAGTTTAAAACTAATGTGAAGGTGGACTATTTCCTTTAATAAGATGTAAACTAGAGACAGGACAGCTCGGGTCATTAGTGAGATGCACAATGCACATGTAATCGCACCGGATATCATAACATGCTTTCGTGAGCCGAGTCATGTCTCAAATCAAAGACAGTCTAAATAATGTTAATACTGCCACACAGAACAGTCTCCGATTGATTGATGGTGGTTATATGATGCATGCCGCACCCACTACAGGATCGCTTGGTCCCTGGTGGTTACATGATACATCTCCCATCCAGGTATCACCATGATCACCATCACGTCAATCAAGTCAATCGTTAATCGTAAATGCCATCGACCCCTCCAACTGCGCGTGATTATCAACGTTACAGCTCCTTGGGCTTTGGGCCAACATCTTAGGTTTTCGGGGTTGAGTTTGGTTTTTGGGTTGTAGACCTTGAAGCTCGGGTTGCCTTGAATGGCAGATATGCCGTTTTATTTGGACTTTTTGCATTCATATTGTGTTTGTTTGGATGCTTCAAAGCACCCTTTTCTTCCCGAGAATCTCGTGTTTTTCAACAGGAGCCTGCTTGCAACATTCTCATATGTCACTCGCTTTGGATACTTTTATTTAATCCGACCTTTTATTTGGTGAATTTCTGGGATCAGAGTAATCTTCTAAGAAGAGCTTGTGTATCTGTAGATGTTGTGTCTCTTGAGCTTGTGTATGTGTAGATGTTGTGTCTCTTGAGCTTGTGTATCTGTAGATGTTGTGTCTCTTGAGCTTGTGTATGTGTAGATGTTGTGTCTCTTGAGCTTGTGTATGTGTAGATGTTGTGTCTCTTGAGCTTGTGTATGTGTAGATGTTGTGTCTCTTGAGCTTGTGTATGTGTAGATGTTGTGTCTCTTGAGCTTGTGTATGTGTAAATGTTGTGTCTCTTGAGCTTGTGTATTATGTGTAGATGTTGTTGTTGATGTATGATGTTGATGTATGATGTTGTGTTGATGTTGTGTCTCTTGAGCTTGTGTATGTGTAGATGTTGTTGTTGATGTTGATGTTGATGTATGATGTTGTGTTGATGTTGTTGTCTCTTGAGCTTGTGTTTGTGTAGATGTTGTTGTTGATGTATGATGTTGATGTATGATGTTGTGTTGATGTTGTGTCTCTTGAGCTTGTGTATGTGTAGATGTTGTTGTTGATGTTGATGTTGGTGTATGATGTTGTGTTGATGTTGTTGTCTCTTGAGCTTGTGTTTGTGTAGATGTTGTTGTTGATGTTGATGTTGATGTATGATGTTGTGTTGATGTTGTTGTCTCTTGAGCTTGTGTATCTGTAGATGTTGTTGTTGATGTTGATGTTGATGTATGATGTTGTGTTGATGTTGTTGTCTCTTGAGCTTGTGTATGTGCGCCCAAGTTGGGGTTATAACCTTACGCGACCAACATCCCTGCCTTGCCAGGACGGAAATGGAGGAGTCCGACAGGCACGCTTATCAACAGCGCGCTACGGAGAGGACGTTATGCATATAATTACCTCATTATTCGACACTGTCTAGGGGTTTACTTATTACGAGCGAGCGCGAAGCGCCCGCTCGTCCTTCCGTGGTATATGGGGAAAATCTGAATATGAGCGGCCCGACCCGGCCCGGACCAACCCGACCCGACCCGACCCGACCCGACCCGACCCGACCCGACCCGACCCGACCCGACCCGACCCGACCCGTGGCGACGCTTTTGAGAAGCTAATATCTCTGCAACCGCACGTCCGATTGTCAAGCGGGTTTCTTTGCTGAGTAGCCCCATCCAACCTAACCTGTTTGGGACCGGAGCCGACTCATGTGGGTGACTACCACTGCGCGTGGCGCGTGGCGCGTGAGGGGTGTTTAAAAGTGCTTTCTCGCAAAAACTCCGCAACCGCTGGGTCGATTGTGTTCAAATTTGGTGTGTGGTTATGGACCTCTCAGCCGCCGCCTTCCCACAAGTCAGGGTTGGGGTGCCTCTGCACGTGCGCACGTGCACATCCCTATTCTATATCTCAGGAACGGCTGAGCCGATTGCGTTCAAATTTGGTGTGTGGTTAGGGACCCCTCCGCCGCCGCCTTCCCACAAGTCATGGGTGGGGTGCCTCTGCACGTGCCCACGTGCACACCCCTATTATATATCTCAGGAACGGCTGAGCCGATTGTGTTCAAATTTGGTGTGTGGTTAGGGACCCCTCCACCGCCGCCTTCTCACAAGTCATGGGTGGGATGCCTCTGCATGTGCGCACGTGCACACTGAACACCCCTATTCTATATCTCAGGAGCGGCTGAGCCGATTGTGTACACATTTGGTGTGTGGTTAGAGACCTCTCAGTCGCCAATTTCCCACAAATCGGGGTGCGGTGCCTCTGCACGTGCGCACGTGCACACCCCTATTATCTATCTCAGGAACGGCTGAGCCGATTGTGCGCGAATTTTGTGTGTGGTTAGGGACCTCTCAGCCGCCGCCTTCCCACAAGTCAGGGATGGGGTGCCTCTGCACGTGCGCACGTGCACACCCCTATTCTATATCTGAGGAAAGGCTGAGCCGATTGTGTTCAAATTCGGTGTGTGGTTAGGGACCTCTCAGCCGCCTCTTTCCCACAAGTCAGGGGTGGGGTGCCTCTGCACGTGCGCACGTGCGCATCTTTTTTGTATCTCAGAAACTACTTGCCCGATCGAGTTGAAATTCACCATACATTTCCTTCGCGCTCGCCCGTCCATCGCCAACTACGGCGCTTTACTGGTATTTTATAATACTTGTTAGCTTGATAATTTACCAACGAAAGGATACATAATGTTCCATTGTTACAATACATTGTTTCTACAAGTCTAGATGATAATAATATGTTTACTTGGTATGTGCACAATTTCGAGATGCACTGTCCAGACTTGTAAACGATTCATTTATTAAAGAATCGATTCACCAGTGATTCCTGTGAAACCTCAATGATTTGATTCTGATTCACACTATACAATTTACCGTAAAGTAAATAGATTCACCAGTGATTCACGGCTCAGCGCATTGATTCAACTCTGATTCTGATTCCGATTCTGATTCTGATTCTGATTCACGTGCAATCATTGGTTAACCCGCGAGTTACAGGGGTATATTTCATAACGCGACTTACTGGGGGGGGGGGATTTTTTGCCCCCCTCTGATCTCCGGAACTACTGGACCGAATGTAAAAATTCAAACGGCATTCGATAGCCCTGGGAAATTTATCGAGGGAAACATAATATTGTTGACCTCGGGGTCACCGATGACGTCACAGGTCAGGTCAAGTACAAAATGTTTGACCGTGTCAAAAGGTCTCGATGGATGGAATTGTCGCGCGAAATTGCGATATTAAACGCATAAGCTGTCGATAAATCGGAATGATTCGTGTGTCTGACACTTCTAAGTACCTTTCTAAGCTGTGTATGACCTTGGGTCAGGTCAAGGTCATCCGAGGTCACGAGGTCAAACAGCAGATTACGGTCATTAGGCGTTGTAACACATGTTTATGGGTTTGCTGATCGTCTAGGACGCGTAAAATGACTTTAGAACATTGTTTGTTCCATATAAATAGAAGTAAAAAGCAAAAATGGAAATGCGTTTTTTTATGCATAGTAATGCTGTGAGAGGTGGTGGATTTTTGTCATTTAAAGGTCATAACTCAGTCATTTTCGAACATATCGACTTCAAATTTGGTACACATATTCACCGCACACGTCTCAATCACATATATTCCGTTGTTTTGATCATTCTGATTTTTTCTTAAAAATTTTCTTTAAAAAAAAATGTATTTGGATTTCTCAAAATTTTGAATTAAAAAAACCCTCAAAAATCCGAGATAGCAGTTTGATAGCCCGGTCTATTGTCAGTAATTTGATTCAAGACAATTGACTTTATCTCAAACATGGTACCTTTGACAGCGTTTTCCGCAAACCATTATTTTGCAACCAAAACCGAAGAACATGACGTCACTCTGACGTCATTCCCGGTTGACCTATCATAACCTCATATTTGTACTTTTGCCAACACGTGTACAATTAATGTGAGAGAAGGTACTGCAAGTTTGGTGACGATACCGGTGTTCGTTTAAGAGTTATTGCAAAATAACGGGAGGGGGGGGGGGCAAAAAATAGCCCCCCAGTAACTCGCGGGTTAAATATTGCAATATTTCTTATTGATGATGACTGGCGTTTAGGGGAGCTGCAACTGCCCATGGTTATATGGCATTGATATGAATAATGAAGATAATAATCATAATATTTTACAAAATTCATGACAGCTTGACCTCTGCGCCATGAGCAAAGGCAATGCACTATGCAGGTACAGCTCCAGGTAACGACTGCTCTTGTTAAAGCCTAAAGGCAAGCAGGTGAAAAAGTCCATTGCGTGCAGTGTTGTAACCTAACTACCCAATCAGCAATAGCAACCAAATCTAATTGGGAATTAATTGAAATTGCAATGAAAAAACAAACAAAACCAACCACTGGCATTTCTGCGAAGTGCAATCAACTTTGTGCCAATAATTACCCAATGTGGTCTCTGCTTCCACCTTACGACCTACCTCGATATTAATAATGTATAGTTAGTTAGCGACACCACACATTTTTTCAGGGTCACATCAACATTCACAGCCAAAAGCCCAAAATAAATATAAGCATAGCGGTATATACGGCCTTGAGCACGCAGTACGCCAAAAAAAAAAAATGTGGCGCGATTTCGAGTCATTATAACCGCGAAAACAGTATCAATAAAAATATGATTTATAACCAAATATTTGGAAATCATTGACTTAGATCCTAATTTATAATCTACGAATATTTATAATTTAGGATGCATATATCATCTATTTTGTTATTTGTGTATGTCCAGAATATTTACCTATGGGGTATGTAATATGCTGTTAAACAAACATTCTTGTTGTTTCGAATCTGTTTCGAATATTACGCATACACGACAATTCAGGAATTATATAATAGAAGTTAGAATATGGTTAAACAAGACACTAGGCTTGATCAAACATATCTCCCTACTTAGAACTGTTAGTACTTTGACTTACAACATGTGTTTGTCTTTCCCCCGGCCCCAAGCAGCTACACAGTGAAGTACCTAGGTATACAACTTGCAAGTGAGTGTGCTATTTCCAATTCCAATAAGTTTTGCATAAGATTGGTTGAGATCTTCGTTGTTCTGCCTGACCTTACCATTCCATTGTTGATTGTGTTTAATGTTATGCTCTGCAGTCTTCCCCCAGGCAATTATGATATCAGTAGACAAGCAGGTAATAGGTATGATTACCTAAGTCGGGCATCATGAATGCTCTGTTGGCAGGGTTTCATGAACTACCATTTACCAACAGAGCCTTCCTAGGTTACTTTAGTGCCTACTTCCTACAATATGAAACTCATATTTTCCCGTAGAATCAGTTTGAATCTATTCATTTGGGATTCTTTGGTGATTCTTCGCAACGCAATTATTCGATTCTTGATTCACACTGATGTTTGCGTAAAAGGAATCGATTCACCTGTGATTCTTCGTTAAATGATGTGATTCTTGAATTGTTAATCCATTCACCATGAATCGTTTACAAGTCTGGCGCTGTCATTGGATTGAAGATGTAAACGACTCACCAAAACGCAAATAGAAAGCAAAACAAAGGAAAACGCAAATTATGTGTCCACGTCTTTCCTTCAATGTGTTTCTGACAGAATAAGAAATGTGCTCGTTTGTTTGTTGCAAATCACCGTGCGCAGCAACGTAAACAGGCAGCAGACCGCGGCTGCATGCAAAAGAAGGCGCCGGTGAGCTCAATTTCCTAAAAATAATTCCCAATACTCTATGTTCCATTTTGCCGCTCCATTGCCAACTCCTATCGGAACAAGGCGAAGGTGGGAGAGGAGAGGGAAAATAATACCTCCGGTCGGCCACAACCAATCCCGGGTGTGCCGGGAGAAAAACAGTCGTGTTTCTGGCGGTTTAGAAAGGAATGGAGCCATCGGACACACCCAGGGGCCCGTCTTCTTTGATAGAGCGGTTAATGTCTCACGTACTGCTGGTGGCTCCTTTATTGGTTAGAGTTTAGTTGTCGTTTTGCTGCAAGACCAGCAGAAAGTAGCCAAAGCTTGTCCTGTAGTACTAATTATAATTGGTAGACGGTGACACGATCTGCTGATATCAGTGAGTCTCTGAACTCAGTGCTGATGTTAGGAAGTCTCTTAATTCAGTGCTGATGTCAGCGAGCCTCTGAACTCGGTGCTGATGTCAGCGAGTCTGTAAGCTCATTGCTGATGTCAGCGAACCTCTGAATTCAGTACTGATGTCAGCGAGCCTCTGAACTCAGTGCTGATGTCAGCGAGTATGTGAACTCATTGCTGATGTCAGCGAGCCTCTGAACTCAGTGCTGATGTCAGCAAGTCTGTAAACTCATTGCTGATGTCAGCGAGCCTCTGAATTCAGCACTGATGTCAGCGAGCCTCTGAACTCAGTGCTGATGTCAGCGAGCCTCTGAACTCAGTGCTGATGTCAGTGAGTCTCTGAACTCATTGCTGATGTCAGCGAGTCTGTAAACTCAGTGCTGATGTCAGCGAGTCTGTGAGGTCAGTGCTGATGTCAGCGAGTCTGTGAACTCAGTGCTGATGTTAGGGAGTCTGTGAGCTCAGTCGAGCGAGTCCCAGTGGGCATATCAGAATATCCATCACACAAACATGACAGTTCGTAAACAACTGCCAATCCGCAACTGTGGATAGTTGCATTTGTGGCTACAATATCAATGTTGCTTCTCCCGTCGTCATGCGATTGCACTTGTGCAAAAATGAATGGCAAGGGTACAGTAATGTGACCATTAGGGTTGTAAAACATATCCAAAGAACTGACTGCACGCAACACCCAATCTGTTATGGGGAATGGTGCATAACGTGAGCACCACGTGCCATGGGTTGGGAGCAGTCCAACACGGGACATGCACCGGACATTCTACACTACTGCATTAATTTGTCACCGCCAAGCACGAGGCAGGTGAGCCGCAGGTCTGGCACGTCAGCTAACCAGGCATCGCAGTGATGCCGGGCCTCATGAGTCGGACCTCTGCATCTCTAACGGCCACATCGGGTGGAGACATGTCAACACTGCCACGCCGTCGCCCCTGTGAGTTGGTGACACATGACCCTGTGATACCGCGCCACGGTGACCGGTGACACAGTGCCCGGGTCAGGTCGATCGGAAGCCATCCGAGGACACCGTATGGCCGGGGGTAAATCACCGCAAACGACTCGACGAGCTGACAATCAGGAGCACTTCTCGTTTTCACGACACTGCCCCGCCCGATGGTTCTAACCATGGCTCCAATTTGGCTGAAAGCTTCCTGCCTAATGCCTGACAGAGTAATATTCCACGAGTGGAGAGTGGTATTGATTGTTGCGATTACTTCATACCAGCTTCATCATGTGCAGATACAATGCACATTGTGTGTGTCCGGGACCCCGAGTATTCGAACAATGCACACTCAGTGTCGCAGGCGGGCGAAAACGTGTCCAAACCCCCTTGAGGTCGACCTTTCAATTTCTAATTATGTAAGGTATGGATCAAAATATAGTTGTCCAATGCATGATAGGATGACATTCATTTCCTCCGGAGTCCCTCGGTTTGAGCACAGCAACGGCTTAAAGTCGGTATTCTTGCCAGGCTGGCGAGGTCTACTGAAGTCGCCATTTCGTTCCTCTGCTTTCATCCGTCACTGTACCTGTATACAGGTACGCTTTTTCGACTTAATATGGATTTTCGGTTGTTTAACCAAACTTAGTGATATGCTGCTTCGTTTCCGAAATATAATGAAGAATGTCTCCAATGACCCCGCGTTGTCGAGATACAATTTAAGGCATGATTTTTTGCCATTTACATTAACATATCTCATATTTACCTAAGCCGGCAAAGTGTGGCACTCGTCGACACACTTAATTTCCACATTGCACTTGTAGCCCAGAGTCTCCTGAGTCTGAAAATATCCATTTTGTCTGCGTCTGGCTGCGACTCGGCTGCCAAGGTCGCAGGTAAGGTCAGGTCGATTTCGTGACCTCCCATTATAAGTCAATGGGGACAAATTACTCGAGCATGTAATAGCCGTATGTTTACGGATATGCCTCACGACGTGAAATAAATAAATAAATAAATGAAAACACGTATAAATCCATATGAAATGGTTCAATTTGACCAATTTTGAGCAGATGCCCTACTCTTTTGCCAGATCCAAAATCCTGTCACATTTTTGTTCTTTGACCTCTACGAGGTCAACTCAGGGTCAGGTGACCCCAGGTCACGTATGGTTTTTCATCAATAACTATTTACCAAATCAAGGTAGAGCAACGGAGTTTTCACCATTGTATTCAGATTTTCGAAACGAATCAATTGTTGTAAGAGTTGACCTTGACCTGACATTGACCTGACCTCAGGTTAGGTCAATTTTCGGATATGACCTAACTAGGTCACCCAATATATGATACGATGGGTCTCGACGAGACAAACACATTGGTCTTTGTTCTTTGTGTCTAGGACAATTATAACCTGAGATATTGTGTTTGTCCGACTTTGCCCGCTTACGACACTGTGCAATGGTTGGGTCCGGTTTAGTTCTCAAAATTATTATTTGTTCAAAAAATGTTAATGTTTTAAGGGAGTGTGTCTAGTCAAATACTGCAAATTTGTTTTACCTCCCAGCCGATAGATCTTCCTTTGCTGAATCGATGGTATCGCTCTTTCCTCTGTAGCTGGATCCAGTGGCTCATGATGCTGGATTCCGTTTTGCATTTTCCGCATGTTATGCCATACTTTTCCGTCCGTTTGGTATGACGCTACATCCGGGACCTCCGATACACTCTCTGACACCGGCCCCTTATCTATTGGCGCCGCGCCAATACCCGAGTTAATATTACTCGTTCCGCTCAGCCACCCGAGCGGCGCGGCCGACCCTTGTCAGAGACTGTAGTGGGCGGAGCCGGCCGTGAGAAACTTATGACGTCATGCGTCATACAAAAGATAAACTTGCGCTGATTGCTCCAAGGATATCAATAAATTTCCCAAACCAAAGTCACATTCGTATTTTTCAGCTCAAGATACCCATTACTACCAAACTTCAAGAAATCTGTCAAGGTGGGATACTCCCACATACACAAATGTGCCAAGTTTTCACAAAATACTAATTATTTTTTGATCGTAAGGCAATATCCGAAATATTCCTTAAAGCCTAAAGGGAATAGTTCACCTTTAACATGGGGTTTTGGACTGAGATGGCAGATTTGTAGAGCAGATGTAAAAATGAGTTGTGGTGAAAGAATTACCTCCCTACGTTAAGTAATTTCGACACAGAACTAGTGGGCCTGGTTTCATGTCTGCTGTTCCGGGCCACGATCGGGACATGAACGCTCGCTGCCGGAGGCAGGAACACTCTCTGGCACGTAGTCTCTGATCACGACGCCTCATTAAAGGGAATAGTTCACCTTTAACATGGAGTTTTGGACTGAGATAGCAGATTTGTAGAGCAGATCTCAAAATGGGTTGTGGTGAAATAATTACCTCCCTACGTTAAGTAATTTCGACACAGGACTAGTGGGCCCGGTTTCATATCCGCTGCTCCGGGCCACGATCGGGACATCTCGCTCGCCGCTCGCCGCCGCCGGCTCGCCGCCAAAGGCAGGTACACTCTCTGGCACGTAGTCTCTGGTCACGACGCCTCGTTAATATCCGCTCAGCCGCCCGGGCGGCGCGGCGGCCCCTTGTCAGAGACTGTACTTGGCGTCAGGCGGAGCGGGGCGGAGCCAGAACGCCAGCTGTTATCGTACGATTTCTCGTGAAATAGAAAGAGAAACTTATTTCTTTCTCCACATATATCCATCAGTTGTCCAACCCAAAGTCATATCCGTAGTTTTGAGCTCAAGATGCACCTAATGGTTGAACTTCAAGACAACTTTCAAGGTGACCTATTCCCTTTAATATCCGCTCAGCCGCCCGGGCGGCGCGGCGGCCCATTGTCAGAGACTGCACTTGGCACGAGACCGCTGCTGAGAGAGCCCTTACGAGGCCTGAGAAAGCCCTTACGAAGCCTGAGAGAGTCCTTACCAAGCCTGAGAGAGCCCTTACGAAAGCCTGCGAGAGTCCTTACGAAGCCTGAGAGAGTCCTTACCAAGCCTGAAAGAGCCCTTACGAAGCCTGAGAGAGTCCTTACCAAGCCTGAGAGCCCTTACGAAGCCTGAGAGCGCCCTTACGAAGCCTGAGAGAGTCCTTACCAAGCCTGAGATAGCCCTTACGAAGCCTGAGAGAGTCCTTACCAAGCCTGAGAGAGCCCTTACGAAGCCTGAGAGCGCCCTTACGAAGCCTGAGAGAGTCCTTACCAAGCCTGAGAGAGCCCTTACGAAGCCTGAGAGCCCTTACGAGGCCTGAGAAAGCCCTTACGAAGCCTGAGAGCCCTTACGAAGCCTGAGAGCCCTTACCAAGCCTGAGAGAGCCCTTACGAAGCCTGAGAGAGCTCTTACGAGGCCTGATAAAGCCCTTACGAAGCCTGAGATAGCCCCTACGAAGCCTGGAGAGCCCTTATGAAGCCTGAGAGCCCTTACGAGGCCTGAGAGCCCTTACGAAGCCTGAGAGAGCCCTTACAAAGCCTGAGAGAACCCTTCGAAGCCTTAGAGAGCCCTTACGAAGCATGAGAGCGCCCTTACGAAGCCTGAGAGAGCCCTTACGAAGCCTGATAGAGCCCTTACGAGGCCTGAGAGAGCCCTTACGAAGCATGAGAGCCCTTACGAGGCCTGAGAGCCCTTACGAGGCCTGAGAGCCCTTACGAAGCCTGAGAGAGCCCTTACGAGGCCTGAGAGCCCTTACGACGCCTGAGAGCCCTTATGCACCCTGAGAGAGCCCTTACGAGGCATGAGAGAGCCCTTATGAAGCCTGAGAGAGCCCTTACGAGGTCTGAGAGAGCCTTTACGAGGCCTCTCAGGCCCCTTACGAGGCCTGAGCGAGCCCTTACGAAGCCTGAGAGAGCCCTTACGAAGCCTGAGAGAGGCCCCTATTGCAGTCTGGAAGGTCATGTATCAGCTCAGAGTTCATAAGGACGCTCATTCCCTCCAGGCCGACTTAGACCGCCTCAGCTTGTGGTCCAAAACTTGGCATTTGAGACTCAACCCAGCTAAGTGCAAGACGATCACTTTTACCCTGCGCTCATCGCCTTTTCTAGTTTATTACGTGCTGGATGGTCACCAGCTTGAGCGATGTGTGCGCATGCGTGACCTTGGCATCATTTTAGACGCTAAGCTCACATTTGCAGACCACGTAGACGCCACCGTCTCCAAGGCTAACTGAATGCTAGGGCTGCTCATGAGGAGCATGCAGATGTCCGTTCGCGCACATAGAACGTGATTTGACCATACCGCAGCCCTTGTCGCTTACAAGGCACACGTGAGGTCGATAATGGAATACGGTGGCGTAATTTGGTCCGGCGCTGCAGTCACTCACCTACGTAGACTCGAACGCCTACAACACCGATTCCTAATGAGGCTGGGATCAAAGACGCAAGCAACGTGCCCACCACTCGACTACAAATCACTGCTTATACGATTCGGCTGCGCATCTGTCAGGTCGCGTTTTACTCAGATAGATCTTATGTTTATGTGTTCAGTGTTAGGTGGCCGCCTGGACTGCGCCGAACTTGTGGGAATGTTCCCATTATCGGCACCAGGCCGACGCACGCGGCGCCCTGAGCTCTTCCACGTACCTCGTGGAAGTGGGAGAGTGTACTGCGTGAAAAAGGGCTTCCTGGTTCGTCTACCACAACTGTTTAACTCCCTCACAGGCAGCAGCCCTCATACTGATTTATTTCTTCCGTCGCGCTCTCTTCGTTCAGATATCTTGAACTTCGCTGATGATCATGGCACTTACTCAGGCTAGAGGTAGCTACTGCGAGCCACATCTCCTTATGTGATTAGTCATGGCTTTAATTTATATATCCTTTTTACTTGTAGGTCTTTTGCCTCTACCAGCTCTTCATTTAATTTATTTTTTACTTTTACCAGCGCTTTTAATGGCTACTTTATGCTGTTGTTTTGCAGTACAGTGTGGAGTTGTGTTTTTGCTTTTTGTACTGTGCGGGCCTGTGTTTCGTGTGGACTCGCGTTATCTGTGAATGTTTTACTTTATCCTAGTCTGACTGCAACCGTAACTGGGCTCTGTGCCTGTGGTTGTTTTGCTGCAATACAATACAATACAATACAATCTGTGAGGGCTTTTGATCATTCCGATAGAGTCCCCAGGCGGTCTGAGAGCGCCATTGGTCTGTCGGAGGCAGGGCTGCAGAGTCGAAGTCGGAATCGGTAGTTTCAGCCGGAGTCGGAGTCAGATTAAATTACATTTTGCCACTCAGACTCCGGTTGGCAGGTGAGGATAGCTTATGTGAAACGTGCTTTTCAGATGTTTTCTAATCAGCCACCGATGGCGATGACTAGAAACAGTTTTTACGGCTGCGAAATTGTGTTGCTGTCCTTTTTAAGCCCGAAAGATAATGCCTATAATAAATGTTTATCAATTTCAGATTAGTAAAATTAAATGAACTGAAAGCTTGAAATAAAAAAAAAATATTGTCAGTAATTTCTTCTTGTACCTGTTGACAATGCTAAAGGAAAAGAGGACCCCTGAGAACTGTCTCTATAATAATAGGTACCTACAATATCAATACAATATTAAGACTTGCAACTGTTGCAACATTGAGTTGGGAATTGGGATGACTGGATCCGCGGACAGTTTGCCCCCCCCCCATCCCAAAATACCTTCCGCCGCCACTGGTCCCATGTTAAAGTACACGTGCACTTGGATTCATTTTGAAACCGTGGCGACGCCATTGGCTTGTGATACCATCAAACATGATATTTTCACTTTGGTACTGGACGAATATAGGGCGAATATAGGACGAATATAGGTGAATATAGGTGTACACCATAACGTACATTTTAGAGCACTTGCGAAACAAGGATATCCAGAGAGCATATTCATAATGATTTTGTGCCACCTCAATTTAAGCAACAACAAAAACGATTAAATCAACTCAACGCATCTGTTTCTATGTACGGCAAGACTAGCAGGACCTAGTATTGATAAGCAAAACGTTTGCTGCGGACTCACCGCCTCATACAGTGTTCAAAATCAAATTTAGAAGCCTGTGTGCACGAATCTGTAGAGCAGGACGAGCGGAGGAAATGTTTTGATTTTCAACCGTGTGTGCTGCTCATTTTTGTAAAGCTGTCTTAAATGACCGACATCCTTTTCTCTTGGGAGACATCACGGTAACTTGGACACTGGAAACATCATGAACCAGGACCAGGATCGGTACTTGATAACGGATTTACGTGCACCTAAACGATTCAGCTTTTATTGACTGGGCTGAATGCCAGGAGAAACGTTGCACTGCTCTTTCGCAATAGCATACCCACATTACGTATTCAAAATGCAACCTTTACGAGTTACCACATGACTTGTAAGTAAAAGGCACGAGCATTAAGTTTGCATAATAATGATCAGGCACGTAGCCAGGATTTCGTTCAGGGGGGTGCGGCGCCTCGAAACGGCCCCTCTTCCCGAGCGCTGAAAGGGCCCCTTCCCAAGCGTTGAAAGGTCCAAACAAAACGGATGAAAAAGCACGTTACAAGGATGGAAAATGCAGTATGACAGATGGCATGGGCCATACCAACTTTCAGGACCTAGAGTTAGCAAACTGCCATATCAACTTTGGAACCAGCGACACCAATTTGGAATTAGCTATACCAACTTGGAATATTTCTTTTAAGCTCAAGACCTGGAACCATTAAACAAATTGCGCCGCAGACCGGCGAAAAAATTTGAGTTTCATTCCCTGGACAACTGCATTCTTACTGTTGAAAGACCCAGGGTCCCTTCAGATCGTCTAGGGGCCCCTCCGACCTTTTCAACGTCCTTCTGTCCTGTCCATGGACTCATCTGGGATCCGCGAAAAAGACATGATGTGGAGTGGGTGATATATATTCAATACAATGAGGGCTTACTCTTCAATACAAATTAAAATCGGAGCTTGCGGGTGTAACACCCTTCGAATAATAATTAATACCCACCCTATCGAAGGGTGTGTAACACCTTTCGATAGCAATTAAAGGGAATAGTTCACCTTTAACATGGGGTTTTGGACTGAGATAGCAGATTTGTAGAGCAGATCTAAAAATGGGTTGTGGTGAAATAATTACCTCCCTACGTTAAGTAATTTCGACACAGGACTAGTGTGTCCGGTTTTATGTCCGCTGTTCCGGGCCACGATCGGGACATGAACGCTCGCCGCCGGAGGCAGGTACATTCTCTGGTACGTAGTCTCTTATCACGACGTCTCGTTAAATGGATTTTGCCACCTCCGGAGGATTTCTAAAAAGCAACTTAAATGAATGGTGGGGATCAACAATCATGTATGCTCAAGCTCAAACTTGCTCATGCAACACCTAAAGCAGTGTATCGGCAAAGCATTTTGTATTGATTTCTGACTCCAAAACGATGGTCCCAGCTGTGCTCAGTACTAGATTCATGATGGCCGCTCTCATCCAGTTTGGCTGTGGTATTGGCGCCCGCCCAAAGCTGAAGCGTACGAATTCGCCGAGACTTGACCTTGAAAAGTCTGTCTGTGTCATAAGGTATAGGTCACATACCTCCTACGGTCCCAAGGTCGAGCCATAGCAATTATTGCTGTTTTATTATGAAAGAGGCTAAGGTTGTTGAAAATATAATTAACTGCATACGCTTTTTAATTTTAAAGTGCACTGACGGAATGGTCATGTTGAGTTTTCAACATTAAAAAAGAAAATAACAGTCCGCAAAGAAGTGATTCTAAATAGTGATGTGGCCACTCCAATTTTACGAATGCTTGGCAAGCATGAGTGGTGCAAATGTATTTTTTGATCTAATGGGGGGAGCTTCGGGAACCAAATTTTGCAGGTGAAATCGGACACGCTTAGTCGACCGATACACACCAAAAACTCCATATTGGCATGCGAGGTGGCAATGTCCCTTTAATATCCGCTCAGTCGCCCGGGCGGCGCGGCGGCCCCTTGTCAGAGACTGTACTTGGCGTCAGGCGGAGCGGGGCGGAGCCAGAACGCCAGCTGCTATCGTACGATTTCTCTTGAAATAGAAAGAGAAACTTACTTCTTTCTTCACATATATCTATCAGTTGTCCAAACCAAAGTCATATTCGTAGTTTTGAGCTCAAGATGCACCGTATGGTTGAATTTCAAGACAACTTTCAAGGTGACCTATTCCCTTTAACCTTACCGAAATGTATTATGCTGGAAGTTCAACTCGAGCCAATGTGATGCTGGGTTCAAGCCCATTCAATGTAGATGACTAGATTCTCGCATTCACTTCACGCAGCTTCGTGAAGACTGTGTTTCAGCCTTTACACCAAGGTAATTGTAACACTCTCGGTCGTCCGGGACGGAAATAAGGCTGGGTGTGCTAACCGACAACATATGGGAAAGATAGAGGCTGTGTCGATATTCTTTGCTGCAATGAAAAGCTAAGCAATGTCGAAGAAGTTGAAGTAACGATTTTATTTCCTTAGACGACCAGGAATTAGTGACGATCGGATACTTATGGCCTTTAATATGAGATTGCACTAAGCTATTTTACATCATTGCTGTCAGAAATCGTGCAAGAACTTTAATACATCTAAATACTGCACTGTTAATTAATTCATAATATTTGCCGTTCCGCAAGGCCGCATAACTACCTCGGTCATTTCAGACTGGTGGGCTGTAACCATGAAATAAACTTGGTAATTGTTATGGTTATTATGCTTAACCAGGGGAGGAGGAAGGTTACCATGGGCTCCGACACCGAGGGGGACAAGGGGGGACATGTCCCCCAACTTCAAAGTGGGGGGACAGAGTGTCTTTTGTCCCCCCCCCAACTTTGAGCATATGACACTGCCCTCAAATTTCAGGCGCCTCAATCAGTACACACCTCAAGCAACTTCAACAGTAAGAATACAGTTATAGAGGGGAAAACAAAAATTCGCGCCGCTCCGCGGCGCAATGGCAATACATATTCAATTGCATACGGGTTAAAACAAAATTATAAATTCGCACCGTTTCGCGGCGCATTTATGTTTTGTTTATATGTTGCTACTTTCCTATATAATTGGGCAAAATAGTTCGCTTTATCACTTTGTTTACCGCACTCTTGAACGCAAAAAAATGTCTAGAGGTCATAGAGGAAAAATGCATATCCAGGGCATAAGATTCAAAATTTTCGCGCCGCGCTATTCCTTTAAGGGTTCCACTTTCCAGGGCTTGGGCCTAAAACATATTCGAAGTTAGTATAGCTGATTCCAAACTGGTGTCGCTGGTTCCAAAGTTGAAATGACAGACCCCTCAGTTTACTAACTCCAGCTCCTAAAAGTTGGTATGGCCCATGACATACCTGCCATACTGCATTCTCCATCCTTGTAACGTGCCTTTGCATCCGTTTTGTTTGGCCCTTTCAACGCTTGGTAAGGGGGCCTTTTCAACGCTAGGGAAGGGGACCCTTTCGAGGCGCCCCCCCCCCCTGGACGAAATCCTGCCTACGTGGCTGTGTGGACTGTGGTTAATTAACAGCCATGCCTCTGCAACTTAGCAGTAATGCGCATGTATAAGTCGCTCAGCTTTTTTAGAAGCGGAAAGTACGCTAACTTAGTCAACAAGTCACCTCTCTAGGCAGTGGCGTCGCCGCACAATTTTGAGTGGGGGGGGGGGGAGCCATGGGTTTGGGGGTCAGCCCCATTGGGCTGTCCTGCGAATCTAGGGGGGGGGGGGGGGCGGACTCCGGCCGGAGCGATCCTGGGGGGGATTTGGGGGGTCAGCCCCCAGCCCCCCCCCCCCCGTGGCGACGCTCGCTGTCTCTAGGTACCACTGACACAGCAAGTAGCGGGAGTATCCCGAGACAAGTTGGCAGTGGCGCGCGCAGGGGGGGGGGGGGGGTCAAAAGGGTCAGCTGACCCCCCTCGATATTTCTGAGGGACACGCATCAAAGGGACCCGTATTCTGGCCCATACCTGGCAGGGGCCCGGTCTTGGTCAGGCCTGATCGAGGCAGGGGCCGGTGCTGGCAAAGGCGTGATATGGGGCCCGGTCAGGACGAGGGCCTGGTCCTTGTATATTCTTGATGCGGGCCCGTTTCTGGTATGGGTCCGATCGAGGCAGGGGCCCGGTGCTGGCAGAGGCGTGATATGGAGCCCGGTCAGGACGAGGGCCAGGTCACAACAAGGCCCGGTCCTTGCATATTCTTGATACGCCCTTCTGGTAGGGGTCCGGTCTTGGTCAGGTCCGACCGAGGCAGGGTACCGGTTCTGGCAAAGGCGTGATACGGGGCCTGGTCAGGACGAGGGGCCAGGTCACTTAACAGGGCCCGCTCCTTGCATGTTTTTTTTTTATACGGGCCCGTGCTGGGTCAGTCCCGATCAACGCAGGGGCTCGGTGCTAGCAAAGGCGTGATATGGGGGCCGGTCAAGACGAGGGTCCGTCACAACAGGGCCCGGTGCAATGATACGGGCACGTTCTGGTGACACGGGCTCGTTACTGGTAGGGGCCCAGTCTTGAGCAGGCCTGATCGAGGCAGGGGCCCGGTGTTGGCAAATACGTGCTATGGGGCCCAGTCAAAACGAAGGACCGGTCTTTGCAAATTATTGATAGCACGGGCCCGTTCCTGATAGGGGCCCGGTCTTTGTCAAGCCCTATCAAGGCAGGGGCCCGGTGCTAGCAAAGGCGTGTATCAGGGGCCCGGTCAGGCGTAGAGCCCGGTTCCCACCATATCCCATAATCATGTACTCAGCCCTATATCTCGTTGAGCTCATGAATCCACGCCTCCCCCCCCCCCCCCCCACTTCAAACCTGTGGCGGAGCCCTTAAGGTTACCGTAGCAGAAGTGCGGACAATTCGTCCGTTCTGACGTGCAACTGGTCGCCTGTATATTTGGCATGTCTATGCGTACTCCACCCACTTTATCTTGGGTCGGAATGTCAAACAAGACATTCGTTTCAGGATTTAGAAGTGGCTCTTGAAATATTGGTTCGATGAATTTGCCTCCGAGCACTATTTGTCACAGATATACATGCTCCAGTTGTGCTAAAAGCCACCGCGGTGGGCTTTAGAACTAGGAATCCATCTCAAGCACAGCATGTGTGACTTGTGAGGCACATTGACAAATCATTATATAAAACAAAATGTACTACAACTATTGGTGGTTCGTCCGGGTCATTAATGTGAAGTCGTTCTTCTCCGTCCAAGACCAGGGTCTTTGTGGTCAGTTAGGGTGGATTATTAACCGTGGGATAAGATGACGAATGGGGTCGTGTTTGACCGTCCGCTGCCGCCACCCGGTCCACCACTACCCCCCCCCCCCTAGTTGGCACGTGTCACGCGTCACGCCACAAGCGAAACAGACCCAGTCACACTCCAGCTGTCTGAAACTGTCTGAAACTGTCTGAATTCGGAGGTAACCTGACTGGAACTGGTGGAACAGGTAGGAACCTGAACACAACCTGGCTGAACCTTCTCGGCCCAGGTCGCCAGAAATTGGACGGCGTTTGGTCGTAGCTGATGATCGAGCGGCTCGTAACGGCCTGCTGCCTTACGAATGGCTCTGGCGTCCTGGCAATGACAGGAAATCCTCCCCTCATCCCCTCTATCCCTCTGGGTAGCCTCTGGATTGGACCAAATGGGCCAATAAAGCTCCCCGGCCTCCGCTGGCAGACGACGTCACATCTCTAGCTCATTGCTCGGTTGTGCCTACGATGCGCTGGTATTTCATTTTCAGGCCTCATTTAATTCATTTCCAATGACATAAGCCACCAAACGAAATGAAGGGATCCAGGGGTAAAGGACGCATGTGCTCCGCAATTTGCCATGAACAGCTTTGGCATTAATTTCAACGCGATACCAGCGTAGTGTTCCCTGTAGTTCGGCATTGTGAAGTGGCTGGTATGCTGCATCGTGATCCAGCAGTCCTATTTACTTCGACTTCTTTGTGAAATATTTCTTTGGAGAATGTATTTTTCCTCCACATCGTTACCCCAGGCCGACAAGTTTTGTTTGTCGTCGTATATCTCAGTCTTTGTTTACTGCATCTCAGCGGAACATCATCCTGCGCTATCTGTATCAAACTTTGCCAGCAAATGACAGCGCAGCAGTCAACAGTCCGGCGCGGCCTTTGTCTATTGGTTTCCGCATGTCAAAGCATAGTCAAACTTGCCGACCGGCCCGATGGTCGGACGCATCTCCCTCCACTGCCGACCGCTGTCCGCTGTCTGTGCCGAATTCTCTCTGTGTCGACGTTAGCTGGCCCCGCGGCCGGCGGCTCTGTGGCGCGACTTTTCTGCTGTGACGGCAGGTCGGTCGCCCGCCCAGCTCCATCACCGCCGCCATCGGCATTCAGTCCGTCGGCCGCCCGTTTTCCGAGCGATCGCCGCCGCTTCATTAGCGAGCTGTTTCCAGCGCGGCCCCCGGCTCAGCGCCGATGATCAAAGCCATCGCGCGCGAGCCCCGTGTGCCACTCCTTTTCTTTTCCTGAAGTCTCCGGGACCGATCGACCCGCTGTTGGAGCCGCTGGAGGCGGTCACGGCGCGGGGGTCGGCCTCTCCCGGGGATACTCCGACGGTGAACAGACCGGCGACTGCACCAACTTAGCCTCGAGTGGTACTCGCAGTAGTTTAATTAGCCTTAACTGGGAAAGAACAGCATTCAGACTTAACTCGTTAGGCTGTCACTGGACTTGGCTGTTAAACGGATAACTGGAGTTCTTTGCTGACCGAGAAACTCGACTGCAAATTGACGGTACGGAAGCAGCGCTACTTTTATACCCACTGCATGCCATAAGCCGCAAGTTCATAATACCGTCACCTGTTCGGAGGTTATGGCCATATCCACGCCTTGAAGAGGTTAGGAATGGGGACGGCGATCGCGAGTGCATCGCCGCCCGACCTCCAGAGGGCAGAGAGACAGCGACGATCGGACGTCATCCACGGGCCAATCGAGGAGATCCTGCCTGATCAGTTATCCGCTCCCACACTGGCGTCTGATGGCAGACATCCCCGCCAGACCCCGCCTCACCTTGGTCACCGCCGGCCACCCGGCCGCGCCGTGGCCGTCTCCACCTCGCTGCCCCAGAGTCGGACGACTGATGGACCGCACAGTCACACACTCGCCCCAGACGAAACTCACGTCTGTGACAGCCGTGGCCGCAGCCGGCCCGCATAAGGTCGGCGCAAAAGATGCCATGCGTCGGACAAGTCACGTACGAGACAGTTATCCGGCGCGGAGACAGCGCCGGTTCTGACAACTCTGGTGACCCCGTGGAAGACAACTGGAGTCACGTTCTCATCCGGCGTAAGTTCTGTTTCATTTCTGGGAAGTGATATAGAAGCTTTCGCCACATAGTGGCGGTGGAGTGTATGGCATAGGAAGTAGGAATGAGTGTCGTGTAACCAGGGGCGCAGCCAGGGGGGGAGCTATGTGGGCTAACCTCCCCCCCCCCCCCGTCGCGGCTCAGAGGGGCCCATCTCGGGTCTGAAAGGGGCCCATCGTGGACTCAGAAAGGGGTACATCGTGGACTCAGAAAGGGACTATTTCAGGCCTGATAAAACCAAATTTAGCCTCAGAAAGCGAGCATCTCAGGTCCAGAAAAGGCCCATCTCAGCTCTCAGGCCCGGGAAGGGCCCATCTTAAGTAATGAGAGGGCCCATCTTGGGCTCAGAAAGGGCCCATCTCATGCCTGGAAAGGGCCCATCTTAGGCTCAGAATGGGCCCATCTCAGATTTTGAAAGGACCCATCGTGAACTCGGAAAATGCCCATCTCAGGTTTGGAAGGGCCCATCTTAGGCTCAGAAAGGGCCCATCTCAGGTCTGGAAAGAGACCATTTTAGGCTCTGAATAGGCTCATCTTAGGCTCAGAATGGACCCATCTTAGGCTCTGAATTGGCCCATCTCAGGTTTTGAAAGGGCCCATCGTGAATTCAGAAAGGGCTCGTCACAGGTCTGGAGAGGGTCTATTTTAGTCTTTGAAAGTGAGCATCTCAGTTCCGGAAAAGACCCATGTCAGCTCTTAGACCAGGTAAGGGCCCATCTCAGGTCCAGAGAATGTCCGTATAATTTGGCCCTGAAAGAAAAGTCTGGAGAGGACTGGGAATCTTTGAGCTGGAGAAGGACCGTTTCGGTAAATTCGGCCCAGAAAAGCCCCATCACTGGTTAGGGCTCATCTTACCCTTGTACTCAGACATGGCATGATCAATGATGGCAGACCAGAAAGGGCCCATCTCAGATCTGGAAAGGGCCCATCAAAGTCGTAGAAAGCCCCCTCCCCCTGTCTTGAGTTTGGGAATAGTCCAATTTAGTCCCGAAAAGGGCCCATCTCAGGTCTGGAAAAGGCTAATCAGAGGCCTTGAAAGGACCCATCTTTAGACCAGAAAAGGACCATCATCGGCTCAGATGCCTGATGCCTCATAAAGCTGCCCATCTGGAATCTCGGGGGGGGGGGGGGGGCAAAGGCCCATTTGGCTAAAATTGGAGGGAAAATGCCCCCGGGCCCCGGGCGTAGTGGGTTACATTAACCATGCGGCGTCAGGTGTCAGCAGTGTGCGGGGGACGGGGCATTGACAAATATATAAATAAATACAATACAAATGAGTTGAGGCAGAACAAAAGCCTTGGTCGAATGAATCCTGGATCCGCTTTTGTCATCATGATTCGTGATCCCATTGTTTTTCAGATTTGCGTGAGGGGTTTTGATAATTGGTGGTATAAAGTAGTGGCAGAGGAGGGGCAGGGGGCAGGAGGGACAAGTTGCCCCCCCCCCCCCCCACTCCAACCGAATTGAACATGAACCCTCGCCCTACGGGAGCTTTTTTCACCTTCGCCCTACGGGGGGAGGGCTGACAGCCCCCCTAGGTTTCTAGGTTTCTAGGTTTCAGGTCAAGGTGTGACCTTCCAGGTCAAGTGAATGACCTCGGATTTACCACGTCCAGAACAGCGATTTTGCTCTTCAGAAAACCTCAAAATTAGACATTGATAAATGTAAATAAAAAAGCATGTTCCTAGACCAGTTTTGGCTCCGAAATACAGAGAAGGTAATTATTTGTTCGTATCTTGTCCAAAAAAGTCAAAAAAAGTGATTACAAAAATGACGTCATCAGTTTCTTACACTTAGGGAGCCATCGCTCAGTCAAAAATGAAGATATTGCTTTGAAATTTGGTATGGGTATTGTCCATACTCAACTCTCTCACATATATTCCGGTTTTTCTAATATCTTTGAAAATGTTGATTTTGTGGGGATTTTAAAAACAAAACAGTTTTATTTTTATTTTAGGGGTCAAAAACCCAAAATTTTGAAAATCCGAGATCGCCACTTTAAAGAGAATGCCATTTTGTATCTTTGGTAAGTTGTGTTTGCAATTTGCTTTAAACCTCTGTTTTCTACGAGTTTTAAAAAAAAAATATCGTTTTTGTTTACCAACATGACGTCATCAAAATATGATTATCTCCCAAACTGCTTAACCAATTCCAATTAAATTTTTACCACTTACGTATAATTGTTGTAAACTCAGCTACCGGAAATTTCAGCAAGATGTGCCGCATGTGTAAAAAGTTATTCAAGAAAAACCTCAGGGGGGGGGGGGGGGGCTGTCAGGCCCCCGTAGGGCGAGGGTTAACCAGCCATTGACGGGGTGGGTGGGGGGGGGGGGGGGGGATTAACGTCCCCTGATCAATTTTCGTAATAGCTCAAAAACCAATAGCGCTATCAGCATGAAACTTCGGATATCTTCTTCTAAATCACGTGTACGTCTTCTGTGAAAAAATAAAGCAATTTTGTCGAACAAATTTCGAGTTATATCGAATTTAGTGACGTCACTACACACGAGTTTTACACCAAAATCAGCTAAAATGTAACAGACCGTACAAATGCAATATTTTGAGAAAAATGCAATCCACAAAAGATAGAAAATGACAAGGGCTACGACATAGCTATCTCGGATAAAAAAAACGTTTTTTGACCCCCATTTTTTAAATAAAAAATGGGGAAAATGCCCACAAAATCGAATTTGTCAAAACTATTAAAAAAGCCGGAATATATGTCAGAGCCGGAACATATGGGAAACTACCATACCAAACTTCAGAATGATATCACCATTGTTGACTGACTTATGGCATCTAAAGTATGGGTAATTGATGACATCATATTTAACAATTGCGTTGTTTGGCTTTTAATGACCAGATACATATAAATCAATGGCACCACTGTATTTCTGAAACAAAGCTGGTCTAGAAACATGTATTTTTATTTAGATTGATCAATTTCAAATTTTGACCTTAAGTGACTTGAACTTGACCGGAACTTGACATAAACTTGACGTAAATGAAGTCAGGTGGTAAAATGACTATCACTATCGAAATATACGTGGAAATAACTCATAAACCATGTGTTGCATGACTTTCGTATATATTTTTAGCATAGTGACCTTTTGTGACCTGACTTTGACCAACAATCTCACTTTAGCTCATGCGAGATGTGTATAATACCTTTGGCAGGACCTTGGGTGATCATGGTCGTAATCGAAGGCTTTGGATGGAAAGTATGGTCCATAAACCCAAATACATCGATTTTGACCTTTGACCTGACTGTTGACTGGACATTTGACCTCACTTTGACATTTTTGAGTATGCTTTAGATTCGTCTCATTGAGATATTTCGATTGCCGCATTGCGCGTCTCGCTGCGATCATTGGTTCAGAAGATAGCCAGGAGGGGGGGGGGGGGTCGTTTAACGCCCCCCCCCCCCCAGTCAATGACATTCCCAGTCAATGCCGGGTTAACCCTTTGGCGTTGCATGAAAATAATATGCTTTAACAAATAAACTTTGTCCCCCCCTAACTATGAAGAGCTTCCGCCGCCCCTGATGTTGTCACCCCTCTGCAACTTCCCTTGCTAGACCCCACGGCATTACTAGCGGATCCAGGGGGAGAGAGAGGGGGGGGGAGCAAAGCGGCAATGCGTCGCCACAGCCCACAGACCAAATACAATTACTTGGGACAAATCAAAGTACACATGTACTTTAACATGGGACCATATTACGGATGGATGAAAATTACAAATTTTGAATTACAATAAAAATTAAAAAAAACAAACAGTGAAAATAAGTAAAAAATAAATAAAATGCCATTTTTTTTAATGAAAATTACAAACCATTTTTTTTGGGGGGGGGGGGGCATCAGCCAATGCTAAGGGGCCCACTTCGGTTAGCCCCCCCCCCCCCCCCCACCCCCGTCGCAAATCCTGGCTGCGCCCCTGCGTGTACCGCAGTGTACCAAAATTCCATTTTTGCTTGGGTGTCAGCGTGGAAAATTCGAGCCAAAAAAGACCATGGTCCATGAAACGGAAAATTAAATGATACAATATTGATTTCTGTTTTGAATCTGAAAGCAGTAGTTTTTGTTGAAATCATATACTTTTAGTCAATATTTAGGTCAGAATCAATATCACAATTCATAGTTTGGGAGTGGAAAATTCACTCCTAAAATGGGGAATGAGAGTTGAAAATTATTCATATTTGGGTGTCATTTCCCACCCAAAACGACACATTTTGGGACACTGGTGTAACGTTGTGACTCATAGGCATGTGCTCTGTTATGTCTTCATATTTGAGGTTCATCTTTAATATCTGTATGCTGCTGCAAAAATATTATTATCTTTGCACCCTGCAGGATGCAAAGATAAACAGCTCGAGATTTGAGCTTATTTTCATGCTGTCAAATATGAAGATATGAAATCCTTCGAGTTTTCTCGGGCAGATGCAAACCCGAGTTTTCGATAAGAATATCATTGGTATATCTTTGGTATCTTAGGTATTTGGGAAACGAATGATTCTTAACGAGATACGAATATCTTCGTGAGTGCCACAGAAAAAAACTCGTGCCTTCGGCACTCGGTTTTTGCTGCAGTCACTCACTCAGCGAAGATATTCTTATCGAAAACTTGAAAGATTCTATATGTCTTTTACCACATGCCCAGATATCCTTTCAACATTAGCATGTGCTTTTGGGAAAACCTTTCGGCCTGCTGCGGCTAATGTTAAAGGTAATTGGGAAACGATTTTGACCTCGGCCATTTTGATTTTCCCAGACAATTATTTAACAGAATATTGAAAGCGGAAGTACCAGAACAGAAGCACATACAACAATATGCCATAGCAGAACATTGTTGAACACATTTTCAGACTCCGGCGCTTTTGATACAAAAGCATTTCCAGTCAAAATGCAGGTGGGTCACTGCGAATTTCTTAGTCTTCTCTTCTGGAGTATTTTCTTCATCTCCGGATACATTAAAGCCTAAATATGGGGGAATCAATGACCGTGCAGCGTCCGATCAGTACGTGACCGTGCAGGGAGGGGGGGGGGGGGGGGGGGGGTACAACACCCCCCTAGCGTTTCGCCCCTAATTGGGCTAGAGCTTCGATTAAAAACGAGCGTGTTGCTTGTCACGAGAGAAAGCCATTGTACCCGATTTTAAGGTCATATGTCATTAGGTGACCGCTGAGGTCATGTCAATGACCCAAAATTCAACCAAATTGTAAACGCGCATACATTGAATTTAGTCGAGCTAGAATCGCGAATGAGCATATCATTATGCTAAATAGGTGCCCAATTTTAAATAAGCGTCACAAAATGTCCTAGAAACTGCCAAATTCCAAAAAGGTCATGTCAGGTCATGTCAGGTCATTTGAGGTCAGTGACCTCGGTTGACATGTTGGGGCGCAAAACGCCACTGGAACATATCATTATGTAAAATGGATCCCATATTTTAGATCAGCGTCACAAAATGTCCTAGAAACTCCTAGAAACAAATAGAGTAATATCAGGTCATTGGAGGTCAGTGACCTTGGTTGACCTCTGTAAAGGTCAATCGAGGTCACAACCTCAATGGAAACCACAACTGTCACCTGGAAACACCTGTGCATATGCTTCCTGAACAACAAACACTATGAAACTGCACAAGTTACAATGATCAATACTACGGGACGCCAGTTGCGCCTGACATGACCTTGACAAACAGGTCAAAGGTCACGGGTCATTTGACCTAAAACTTACAAATTTTAAGAATATGTGTCACATTGTTCACAAGTAAGGTACTGAAAGTTTCATGGCAATCGGTTGATATTTACGCGAGTTATTCCCGAAAAACCGAGGGGGTGGCATCAAGACCCCCTGCACTGGCGAGGGTTAATTAGCTTTGATTTATGTTGTTGCGGAACGTTAGCCGCATGCAGTAGCTTCCCACCAATGTGCTTGGCAAATTATGCAATATTCACCTGTTTTTTGTTTACTTCGTACCTCGGGCCTACCGGCCCTCGGTCCTCCGCATAAAAAACCTCGGTGAATATCGCACAATTTCCCAGTACCGGGTGGGAATATACCAGTAAGGCGCCGTAGTTAGCGATGAACGAGCGAGCGCGAAGGAAATGTATGGGTAGTTTCAACTCGATCGGGCAAGTAGTTTCTGAGGTACAAAAAAGGGTGCGAACGTGCGCACGTGCGCACGTGCAGAGGCACCCACCTTTGACTTGTGGGAAAGTGGGGGCTGAGAGGTCCCTAACCACACACCAAATTTGAACACAATCGGTTCAGCCGTTCCAGAGATAGATAATAGGGGTGTACACGTGCGCACGTGCAAAGCCACCCCACCCCTGACGTGTGGAAAGGCGGCGGCCGAGAGGTCCCTAACCACACACCAAATTTGAACACAATCGGCTCAGCCGTTCCTGAGATACAGAATAGGGGTGTGCACGTGCGCACGTGCAGAGGCACCCACCCCTGACTTGTGGGAAACTGGCGCATGAGAGGTCCCTAACCACACACCAAATTTGAACACAATCGGCTCAGCTGCTCCTGAGATATATAATAGGGGTGTGCAAGTGGCGACTGAGGGGTCCCTAACCACACACGAAATTCGCACATAATCTGCCCAGCCGTTGCGGAGTTATTGCGAGCAAATACTTTTCAACACCCCTCACGCGGCACGCGCCACGCGCAGTGGTGGTCACCCACATGAGTCGGCACTGGTCTCAAACAGGGTAGGTTAGATGGGGCTGCTCAGCAAAGAAGTCCGCTTGTCAATCGGACGTGCGGTTGCAGAGATGAGTTTCTCAAAAGCGTCGCCACGGGCCGGGTCGGGCCGCTCATGAGATTTTCCCCATATACCACGGAAGGACGAGCGAGCGCTTCGCGCTCGCTCGTAATAATACTTTTTCAAACACTGTTCAAGAACCACGGACACAGACGTTTAGTACTTAAGTTTTGAAGGTGAACGCGGGCACATGAGGGGCATTGAGAAGTCAGCATAGTTGAAAACCACTATAATCTGCATGAGCGCCGACAGGCAACTAGTGATCAAATAGTGACCACATATGTTATAGTCTCGCAGGATGGCCTGCAGACGCATTGGTTAGTGGACTGCAAACGCAAACGCATTGGTCAAGACAGCCATAGAGGAGGAAAAGTGTTCGGTATATGACGCATTGGTCAAGACAGCCATAGCGGAGGAAAAGTGTTCGGTATATGGAGACTTTATGGATATGGAGATATGGAGAGAAAGGAGTGCTTTGAACAAGTTTTTCTTTCCCGAACCGGTATTCAGAGATCGATTTGCACATGTTTACAAGTCAAAAACATGGGGACAATACCCATTTGGACTTGAATGTCTGGAAGTTTGTTTTGTTTATCAGCAAGGTTTCTCTGATAAAATACTGACTGTCGGTGTCTAACTGCCAGGCGTACGCATCGTTTATTTTAATAACAACGGCACGGATGAATTCCGCCCAGCCCTGGAAGAACAAACAGACGCTTTCTACAGTGTAGCGTCATAGATCGCCGGGCTAGGTATCCTCGGGGACAGCCGGCTGTGCTGGGACGTGCGTGTTTCTGTTTTATGGGCCCGCTGGAGAGCGTTTGTCGGTTCCAGTCGCCGGTCTAGCCCGCCTGCTGCCGAATTTATTTACCCGTACGCACGGATTGCATGCCAACAAATGGCTTTACGACGGCCCCGAATTCAAACGTTATTACTTTATGACTGCAACTTTTGTGGGGGTTAATGATCACATCATGCATATATGCGTGAGTCAGAATTAAAGTGACTCTATTGGGTTAGACAGTTCTCAGGCAAGTTAAACAAAAACAGCATTCTAGTTTCACATCCATGACAACACTATATTAAAGAGACTGTGGTTCATAAACAAGAAGCTTTATCCTATAATTAATTTCAATAGAGGAGGCTAAGGCTTACCGGTTGAGGTTTTGCAGCTCCATAGGTATATAAATGCACGTTGCACATGTTAATGATTAATAGTGGCCTGCAGAGCAAGCAACGAAAATCAGGTTTTAACATCCGTAAACAGATTGCAGGAAGTTGTGGTCACGTCCTGATTCCCATAACCTCTGAGCTTAACTGTCTTATTATCTCGAATCATTATACCGATCCGAGCAGCTCCTTTGCTCCGTGTCGTGCTATTAATTTGTCACCGAAAATTAATCACCGAGTCCGGACTCCGATAACTTACGATCTGCGTCCAGCAAGAGGGCGACGCAATCGCATCACCATAGGAGAACATCTCATCTGTTTTCTAATTATCCTTCATCCTCTTCCATTTTATGCTGCAGCGAACAGAACTTTGCCAAGTAATTTTTGTGCTGCGCTTCGATAATGAGCTGGGGTAGGCGCCGTCGGGGTTTGCTGAAAGACAATGCTCCTTGGGGCTCTTTAAGCTTTCAGCAAGATAAAAGAGAGGCTGGAAAATGAAGATAAGCTCAAGATGGCAAAAACATGTAACACAATATATTATGGATGATGAAGCTGTAACATAAATTATAGCAAACCACATGAAATAAAGACGGCTTTCTACCGTGCTGCTCCGGAGGGAGGAAGGAAGGGAGGGAGCCGAGTGACGTGGCATGTGAAGGGGCTGTCGGTAGTATGCTAATGATCAATAGTATGCTGAAATATGATGATCAGTATGCTGCTGATGTGATGTCTGACGGGGTGTCGGCAGGTGTAATGATCAGTATGCTGATGTCGATGGCGGCCGTCGTTACAGCAACCGTACAGGGCAGTACACTGCGTGAGAGATGCGGATTATTCCCGGTCTGAACTCGCCTTTGTTACGCCGGATAAAAGGCATCGGGAATAAGTTCGAATGACGGGACAATGGCGTCCACTAATCAGATGCAGATGTTTGTAGCCGAGATGCCTGGCTCAGACTCAGGGGCGTGGCCAGGATTTTTCGAGCATACCGCATTTTCGGACAGGGGCATCACGAAATGGGGGTGGGGGGGGGGGGTATCATCAAGTGAAGGGGCATTACTGGGGAATATATATATATATATATATATATATATATATATATATATATATATATATATATATATATATATATATATATATATATATCGACTTATATACATTACCCTTCCATGGTAAGAAAATTGGAGATAGGAATTTTCTCTAAATATGTTATTTATATTTTTGTATTTGGAAAAGTCATGGTCACCAGCATCTGTTTTGTCACTTTTGTAATAACTTTGCACGCAATTATGCTAGAGAGCTCGACTCAACGGCATTATATTTGTCTCGTCGAGCTGCATTCAATGATTCATAGCATGACCCCTGCAGGTCACTGCATGACCTCAAGCCCATCTCCTTTAAGGTAATAGGTAAGGTCTTTTTAAGGTCTCTTTGGCAGTTTTCTTAACGTGCGCGCTGCTGGAGGAGGCTGTGTTCGTACACACCGGTAAGGCTTTTCGGAGATGCCGAAAAAGGCAGCGCAGAGCCTCGGCATATTTGTGCTCGCCTTATCCCCAAGCTTCTGCGCAGCTTATGTGAAAATTTGAGTTCAGGATATCTCAGGTCACGGCTCCGGTTAGATCAAGACAACTCACCTCCGGAAAAGGTTCAAGTGGTGTAGCTCATTAAATCTTTGCAAAATATTCGACTATGAAAGATTTGGAACCCCATTTTGTGGAAGAGGCCTCCTCGGAATCCGCGCCGACATACAAGCAAGGAGATTTTAAACTTCCTCATTGTCAGCAGAAGGTTGCTAGAAAAGGTCAGAAAGGAGCTGAAAGATTCGGGATTCGATTATGAGGCGGCAACAAAGAGAAACCCCATGGTCGACGATCGACGAAACCCATGATCGACGTCATTCGTGAAGGTGACGTGCCGAATAACGACGGCTACATCCGTGTTCTGAGCGAGGTGGTGATCGACCAGGTAGCCGCAGAGAGGCCCTGGGTGTTCATTCATCAAGGCTCTGGACCCCGCCACACCAGCAGGAAGACCCAGTCTTGATTTTCGGAGAACTTCGTCGACCACGCTGCACCAGACATTTTACATCCCAACTGACCTGGATGCAGCCTGCAACCTCTTCGCCTTTGTGTGTCGGACGCGGATAAATGGGTGTCCAACAGATCAGATGCAACTCAAATGACGAGCTGAGGACCGGAATCACCAGGGCCTTTAGGGGCCCAAATCGGGAACAGTGACGAAGGCCTGTGGCCGGTTTCGAGACCGCTTCGAGACTGTCATCGATGCCAAAAACGGGTGACTGGAGTGAGATCGAAAGAGCATCTCGTGAAGATAAACTGGCCCAACTTTGGCGAATATATCTTTTTAAAAAAACGCCGCGCTATTTTCTGTGAGACAGTAATCTAGCGAAGGAATACCGTCCCTGTAAGTACCCGAATTACAAAATATACAGCATGTTATGAGGCCATCAGCAGCTAGAAGTTTGCTCTCTCGGATTTTTCCTATCTGTGACCTAAGGTGAGGTAAATTTCTTCTACAAGGGGCAACATATCTTCCACAAGGGGCTCACAGCTCTCAGAACAGGCCTCACATCTTCCAGTAGGGGCATCACAGTTTCCAGTAGAGGCATCGCATCTTCTACAAGGGCACCACATCTTCCACAAGAGGCTTCACATCTTCCACTAGGGGCATCGCAGCTTCCAATCTTCCACTAAGGGCATCACATCTTCCAGTGGGGGCATAACATCTTCCAGTAGGGGCATCGCATCTTACTAGGGGCACAACATCTTCCACGATGGGTATTACACCTTCCACAAGGGCATCACATCGTCCAATAGCACCGCTGCTTGCAGTGGGGGCATCACATCGTCCAGTAGGGGCATCACAACTTCCACTAGGGGCATTATATTTTTCACTAAGGGCATCATATGTTCTCCTTTGGGCATCACATCTTCCCTTACGGGCATCATATTTTCCATGATGGGCACCACATCTTCCATGAGGGGCATCACATTCGCATCTTCCAGTAGGGCATCACATCTTCCACTAGGGCATCACATCTTCCAGTAGGGGTATGTCATCTTCCACCAGGGGCACCACATCTTCTATGAGGGGCATCGCATCTTCCACTGGAGGCATCGCCTCTTCTATAGAAGAGGCGATGCCTCCAGTGGAAGATGCGATGCCCCTAGTGAAAGATGTGAATACCCTATTGTTGAATGCGATGCCTCTTCTATAGTAGGGGCATCGTATTCAACAATAGGGTATTTACATCTTTCGCCTAGGGGCATCACATCTTCCAGTGAGGGCGTCGCATCATATTTTCACCAGGTCATCATATTTTCAACTAGGGGCATCTCATCTTCGACAAGGGCATCACATTTTCTACAAGGGACATCCCACCTTATGCCAAGGGCATCACATCTTCCAGTAGTGGCATCACATCTCTCACTAAGAGCATCATATTTTCCACTAGGGGGATCACGCCTCTCAGAATAAAGTCGGTAGCACGACACTAGTTCCACAAGGGCATCGTGTTCCACAAGGGACATCAATTTCCCTAAGTGGGGGATCACGATCCGAGCATACCGCATTTGCGGTATTTGCGATATAGTAGCTACGCCCTTGCCAGACTCCCAGTATCACTCCGAAAGTCGTCAAATTACAGTTTCATATGAATGATTGGAATTCATAGGAATTATAGGCTACGAGAGTGAAGTGAGACTCTATCATGCTCCTTATCGTTGGCGGTAAATGATAAGACTGCAGCGCTTTCCGGAAAGCGATGATTAGTGATTGCATTTTTGCTTGGTGCTTATCAAATACAGTCCAGTGTCCACCAAGGCAGTGCGACCGTCGCCAAAAAGCGAGGCCATCTTTGAACGCGCAAACACTGAGAACGCACAGTTACTGCATGAAGAGAATGCTGAACCTTTCATAGGCACAAGGGTGGTTGCAATCTCAACTTTTTATCATGATTTATTAATCTTCATTATGGGCGCCATATAACTATATTGTTGCGGCGCCCTTAAGCCCCAATCATCATCATCATCATCATCATATTAATCTTCATTCATCAGCAGTAATCAATCATCATTCAGTAAGAAACATGTGGTGTTTTTCGTGCTATAGATCGCCGTTTTCCTTTGGACGAATCTCTTATCTTCCTAGTTGCCATTCCCCGGCAGAGAGGAGGAGGCGGCAGTTTTGTCGAGGACCGTCCCATGTCGGCCTTGGCGGCAAGTTAAGGACCCCACCGGGCTGCTTAGGAGGGGCTCGGCTAAGCACTTTCAGAAAAATTACTTCGCCTTCGGGAACACTTTACACTGTAGTGACGGTGAAGTGCTGAATAACTGACTTTCTTATTTAAGTCTTTATCTCAGCATAATTGCTTCTGAAAATGTACGAATATTTATATGTTCACAATTTGTTAGATAGTGCATAAGCTATGTTTTGCAATGGTCACTGCCAGTGCCGTGTTCCTTTTTGCCTTTCCAGCGAACCATATGACCCAGGTAACGACGAATTTCCGCTCAACTGCACTCAGGGGAGGGTTCGAAGCTCATCGGTTTACCTACAATAGACCAGTAATTTGCATAACGCATATGCATGTAAATGAGGGGATTTCGCGGACGAACAATCTGGACGACGGCCTGACAAGCCATGCTGAACAAACACGCCTCCCATCTCATTTGGAAAATCTCCATTTGGAAGTTGGCGGCGCCGTGCTGGATGTTCGCTGCCGAGCGAAGCGACCAAATCGCTCTGTCAGCCAGCTCTCCAGCATCGAACTGCTGACTCCACAACTAGATTGTCATCGGAAAGGTGTCGTTAGGTCTCGAAGATGCTTGCATAGATCAATGAAGCGTGGATAAAAAGTCGTGGAAGGATGACATAATGGATCGGGACTAAAAACAGCCAATCTGTTCTGGTGCAAGGCGACATTAATCAGTTGGCTGATAAATGATGATGTCAACTGGGTAAATTGACGTAGGTTTCCAGATTATTTTTATGATCTAAGAACGATTCAGGGTTTATGAGAAAAAAAACACTATATGGACAACCGCGAACGAGAAGCCGACGAGCCAGCGAACCAAAAGTACAGATGACTAATATCATTCACCTATTGCAAGCAGTTATCACCATTGGTGTCTTGTAACATTCAATTAATATCTTTTGAGTTCGTTCATTGAAAGCAGGGGCGGATGACCGTGGGTTTTGGGAGGCCAAATCCAGTAGCGTATTTCCAAAAAGTTGTTGAGCGGGAGAGGGGGGGGGGGGGGGGGGGGGTACGCAGGGGTGTCGCTGATTTTTTTTGTAGGGGTCGGCTGAAAGGACGAAAAAATGTACCCCCATTTTTATGTGTATTTAAGCATTTGCAGCATCTTTAATGTGATCTTCATGTTATAGTAGGTACTCGTTATTTAGCGCCGCAAAGCGGCGCCAAATTTTACGGGGTTGCCTACCAAAACCCAGAAATATGGGCCTTGTAGAAGATAAGAAGCTAAACATGCTATTCATTCAATTCACCGTTACAACGAACCGAAGACGATGACGATGGCTTCGTTATGACGATGGCCACCGATGTGACGCCGCGAAGCGGCGTAAAATGTTTATTTTAGGTTGTTGAAAACGATATTGTAATATTGGAACCAGATCGTGAGTGGAGCCAAGCCTCAGGTAACCCCTATTCCTGGTTGCACATCTCGGTATGATGACAAATATTGAAATTAACCCTCGCCCTACGGGAGCTTTTTTCAACTTCGCCCTACGGGGGTCCTAAAAAGACCCCCTCCCCCCTGTTAACTTCCAAACCAAGCAACATAGAGCAACGCGGTAAGAACCAACATGTTGCCTGTCATGTTTGGAATCTAACACTATACAAATTTTAGGTTTCGGGTCAACGAGTGACCTTCCAGGTCAAGTGAATGACCTCGATCGACCACGTCCTGAACAGCGATTTTGCTGTCAGAAAACCGCAAAATGAGAAATTGATAAATGTAAATAAAAAGGCATGTTCCTAGACCAGTTTTGCCTCAGAATTACAGAAAAGGTAATAATTTATTCGTATCTGGCCAAAAAAAGTCCAAAAAGTTATCAAAAAATGACGTCAATAATGTCTTACACTTAGGGAGCCATCACTCAGTCAAAAATTGAGATATTTCTTTGAAATTTGGTTTGAGAATTTTTATACTCAATTCTTTCACATATATTCCGGTTTTTCAATATCTTTGAAAAATTTGATTTTGTGGTAATTTTTCCTCCAAAAAAAATCAGTTTTTGTTCATTTTAGGGGTCAAAAACCAAAATTTTGCAAATCCGAGATTGCCATTTTAAAGAAAATGACATTTTATATCTTTGCTGAATTGCGTTTCCCATTTTCTTCACAACTCTATTTTCTACGATTTGTCAAACATTTATCGTTTTTCCACCAACATGACGTCATCAAAACATCATTATTTCCCAAATTTCTAAAAAAAGAGAGAAAAAATACAGCTTACGTATAATTGTTGTATACTTAGCTACTGCAAATTTCAGTAAGATGCGCCGAATTTCCGGCAGTAAGTAGATGCGCCACTTAGTCCTCATATACATTTACTCATACCTCATATACCTCATACCTCATATACTCTTCGGTCCAGCAAGTTGGGCACCGCTGGAGCAGCTTCCGGGAGCCGATGTCCGCGTCTCTGCGTTCGCGTCGCCTTTTTTCGGAACTCAGCTGACTAGCCAAACATGTAGCCCGCTTTAATATTTTACGAAGGGAGTGGGCCCTGGGGCTAGCAATTAGGTACCGCCAAGAAGAGCCTCTGCCAGACACTTAATTAATTAATTTGCCTATTTTCCCAATTTGTATAAGCAATTGCGAATTTTGTGTCATGCCGCGAAGCGGCGCGAAATTTTCAACTTTTTGACTGTTGATAGCTGGATTTTAACTGCTGCAAAGGTAATTTTTACAACTGTACGTCCGACCGTTTCGGGGGGGGGGTCATAGTTTCAGGACCTTTGGGGGGGGGGGGACATGGCCCCTCCCCCCTAGATCCGCCCCTGATTGAAAGCGTGTTACGATCGCCTTTGCAGCAGAGCTATTGCGCCGAGTGTGAGCAGTTGCATATCTGGTTGTGGTTGTATGTCCAGTTTACGTGGCAGCAGCAGTGCTGGTCCGCCGCACGTGGCAGCAGCTGCACCGCATTGCCAGTCGTGTCCGATTCTTACTGCTGCCGCGGCGACTCATGACCAGGCCGTAGGTATACTGTGCTGTGCGCGCGTGTGTGTTCGTGTGTGTGTGTGTGTGTGTGACAGCATCACTCCAGTTCATTTGGACCTCGGCCGCCGCCTGTGTAGTGTATACGGTGCACGTCTCTCACTATTGCTCGGGAGTAGGCGGCAGCGTGAGAGACGGGAGACGGGCCGGGGCGGACCAATCAGTGTCGCGCCGCCACCGCTGCCGCCGGCCGCACACGGCTCCTCTCACACGGAAAGCCAGTCAGCCGGCGAGCAGAAAGCATCCCCGTGTCAAGCATTGTCCGGGGAGCCGTTCATTACGCGCCCCTCTCTGCCACGTAATTAATAGGTTTATCTTGCGGCTCAGCTTTTCTCCTTGGAGACTGCTCGCGCGGTAACTTTTCCCGCCAATTTACGGAAGCGGGCCGGCCGGCTGTCGAGATCAAAAGCTGCGCGCAATACCGCTCGGGCCGCTCCCTCGCGACTTCACCGTCAGGTGCGGAGGCTGAGAGACGCTAATAATGGCGGCTCACGGAGGATTTTCAAAATGACTCTGATAATGGAGCAAGTTGGAAGGTTTTTAATATGTATAACTAGTTGATACATACAGGTGAAAGTCACATTGCATGATATATGAACGATTGTATTGTTTTTTAACAGAGCAACAACTGATATTCATACATGTACAAGGAATGTTAAATAAAACACCTAACTATGAAGACCAAAATCCCAATGAAGGCAACAACCAACCGTATTCACAGCTCCAAGATCATCCTGCCGTCAATTCCCTGTTCTACCCGCATTGGACTCGCATCTGCTCCCCAGACCTCTATTTTCTGCCGACGGGCGTCCAGCCGTCGGCGTCGGCAGTCTTTCCTCCTTGCCTCTCCGAGTTGCTCCAGTTGCTGAACGCCTCCCAGCTGCTCTGCCGGCCCGCTGTGCCGCCGCCGCCGCTCCTGCTGCTGCCCTCTCCCCGCCGCGCTGAGACGAACCCGTCACCACTCTCTCTCCCTCCCTCTCTCCTCCCTCCTCCTCCTCCACTTCCTCCGCCGCCGTACCGCGGTCTGTCCACGAAACGGATCGTACTGCCGTTCACGTTCCCAGCCGAGGAGAACCGGCCCGTGGAGCTGCTCCCGTACCTCCCGGGCGGTGCGAAGCGGCCCGAGTCGCTGCCTCCGGGCGGTGCGAAGCGGCCCGAGTCGCTGCCTTCGGGCGGTGCGAAGCGGCCCGAGTCGCTGCCTCCGGGCGGTGCGAAGCGGCCTAAGTCGCTGTCTCCGGGCGGTGCGAAGCGGCCCGAGTCGCTGTCTCCGGGCGGTGCGAAGCGGCCCGAGTTGCTGTCTCCGGGCGGTGCGAAGCGGCCCGAGTCGCTGTCTCCGGGCGGTGCGAAGCGGCCCGAGTCGCTGTCTCCGGGCGGTGCGAAGCGGGTTGAGTCGCGACCGCCGAAACCTCCGAGCGACGTGAAGCCGCCAGAGTCGCTGCCTCCTGGCGGTGTGAAGCGGTTTCCGTTACTACCGTCGAACTGTGTGCGTGTTGAGTCTCGCCCCGCTCCGTTGGCAGACGCAGAGAAGCCGTACGCCGTGCCGTGGTCCGAGTCGCTGAAGATGTCGCTGATGATGTCGCCCCGGGCGGAGTGACGGTGCGGCACGGAGCGGTCTCCGCCGCCGCCGCCGCCGAAGGAGTGACGCTGCATCCGTGAGTCGTCAGCGCGGCCCCAGGGCTGCCGGGCTCCGTAGGACACCGGCCGGTCCAGGGCAGCGTCGGACCCCGTCTGCGGCAGGTCCCAGCTCCTGTCGGCAGACGCCGCCCAGTCCGTCTGTGGTGGAGGAGGCCGCACTCCGAAGATGTGGCTATTGTCACAGTCGCACGTCAGGCAGCCGTCTTCACCGCGCAGACTGCCGCAGTCGGCTGGACACTCCCGCACACAGTCAGAGCTGCCGGCCGATCTGACCGAGCCAGAGGAAAACTGGCTGGTCTGCTGGGAGGTCTCCGGCAGGCAGAACTTCAAGGTGCACGCCTCCCTACCGTTAGGAAGACAGCGGCAGGTATTACAATCGACTGGATACGCGTCACCAGGCTGACAGCCGGCCTGGCGGCGGCGGCGGCGGCGGCGCTCGGCCCCGGCGCAGGTTGTGTAGCTGCAGATCACCTGGCTGTCGCCGACGCAGTGGCAGACGTTGCAGTTGTCGCTCCAGGTGGTGCCCGCCTCACAGTGGTCCTTCACCGCCTCAGCCAGAACTCTGCTCTCGGAGGAGCACTCCATCTTGGTGCAGGCGGCCCTGCCGTCCCCGAGACAGAAACACGAGTTGCAGTCCTCCTGCCACTCCTCTCTCTGGGTGCAGCTCACTCCCGACCGCTCCTCCACTGGCTTCAGCTCCGGCTCCGGCAGCGGCTCCTGCTCTGGCTTTTGGGCGCCTCTGTTGGCGTTGTATGGCTTAGCTTCCTCCTCCGGTTTTGTAGGCGGCAGGGGCTTCATGTCGCCACCGAAAGAACCAGAGGCACTATTCCACTCTGTGTCCAGCCCCGGCAGCGGCAGCGGCTTCATGTCATCACCGAGGTCACCAGAGCCGCTCTTGTCCGCCGCCGGGTTGCTGGCCGAGCACTCCATGCGGGTGCAGCCCGACACGCCATCCTCGAGACAGAAGCAGGTGTTGCAGCCGTCGTCGGCCATCCAGACGGCGCCGGGCTGGCAGGGCGAGTTGGACCTGTCTGCGGGCAGCACGCTGCCAGCGGCGGCGCCGACTCCGACCATACACAGCAGCCACAGACCGGCCATGGCTGGAGAACTGCTGAGCTGCTTCTTCCAACACCGACCGGCCATCACTGCTGCGGCAACACGGCTCGGAACTCGTTTTATGATGTCACCCCCGGCACGCCTCGCACCATGCAGCGACAATTAGGCCTCATATGAAAGGTCCTTTTTCATGACACAGTCCGTCCGAATACCCCGGGGTCGACCCCCTCCGTTCAATTGGAGTCGCTGTACCGACTGACGTAACGGTGAATCGTAGTTTTTGTCCTCCAAAGGTCTCTATAACCCGGACAGTGTGCTCTGACAGGGCCAGTAGCAGTGACAGGGTGGACGGGCGGGTCCCGGCGGCTGTCAACACCACTGTGTCAGCTGCATTGTCAGATCGGAGGTCACTGCCGGGGTCAGTGGCACGTGCCGCGTCCATTTGTATTGTCCGGCTCTCTGAAAACATTTCGCCGAACCGACATTGCGTGTAAATGTCGTTTCACTTCAAATCGATGGTGTGTAACGACATGATTGGGCGATTGGTCATGTGCCCGCCATGCATGGCCCTGACATTCATTAAGTGACAGTCATTAAAGTGACATTTATGTGCCACCTGGGTGTTAGATTGAGCGGCTGAGTTAATTTCACAGCTCATTTGACGTGAACGAATGCGATACCGGAGCGTGCCATTGGTGCAAATGCAGAATATTTGATGGACACGTTGATATTGTTCCTCTGTCCATCAAATTAAATGTGTGGGTGACCAATAACTTACTAGATTAGCCTTGCGAGCATTCCGTTGCCGACAACGTTGCCGTAAAAAGTCAGTGTAGATAATTGGACCAAGCAATGCTCATGATAGCCAATCATTTGATGGACATCGCCGCAGAGCGAACAGAGTGGATCGCAAATGGACGTTCCGTGTCTTCGTGCATCGCTTGTCCCACGTACGACTCAATCTGCATAGCCGTCCATGCGTCATTGCTCGTGGTGGAAAAATGTTTGGGGCCACCCGACTCCCCTGTGTCCATTCCGAGATATAATTATAATGTAACTTCTTCCTCATAATATTTTTTTCCCTGCATGTGTCGCAAGTAAAATTTAGTTTGTTTTTCGTTTCTGTATCTAAATGAAAAGATATGCTTTGCATTCACCCAGGGGTGTGGTTTCCAAAATCTTTGTGGGTGCCAGGGCACCCACAAAGCTGAAATGGGCACCCACAATAGTCTTTCGGCACCCACAATCATTAACATGTTTCAAAATGCATAAAATTAAAATATATAAGATACATTTTTAAGGTCAGGATTTCGCTGATCGCCAGATGTCACTAATTAAACGATTGAACAGTAAGTTTGTATGCCAAGCATTAGTTTGAAATATTCTCAGCTCTATATGATCGTACTTTTCCTTTCAGTACCAAGCCACAGAATCAGTTTTATCATGGCACTAGCTGTACAAAAACGATTTTTTTTCTCATTAATTTTCATATTAATTATTATATGCTGAAAGTTGTTCGATGCATATGTATTTATATGGAGGTTGGAAATGATCTTACGCATGTCAAAGTATTTTTATTTTTGGCAAAATAAATATACAAAACAATGAAACAAGCTTTCGGCATTACGCCATCGTCAAGTCTGACTAAATTAACATGTTTTTGATTTTCAAAAGCTAGAGCGCACAATCACATTCTCTCAGGCATCCTCTCAACAGCATATTCACTTTTAACATATTGCAATTCGTTGTAAATTCTGTGGAACATTGTACATGGCAAATAACAATTTAGAACAAAGTATCATGACATACAAAACATACAACACGACATGCAAACAATATACCATTCAATGATGACAATCTATCATACCTGCAATGTCAGCCGCATACATTAATAAAGATAAATATTGCATCAAACATTGGTGCATATCGGGCGTAAACACTGCCAAAATGAAACATTGATAAACACTGCCGCTGTTCTGAGCTCGTTCCAGTCAATTAGTCGTGAGTCGGGCAAGTCGGTGAGGAGCTTGTGTGTGTGTGTGTGTGTGTGTGTGTGTGTGTGTGTGTGTGTGTATAGGTGTGCCTTGTGCCTGAGTGAGTGAGTGAGCGAGTGAGTGAGAGAGTGAGTGAGTAAACGAGCGAGTAAATGAGTGAGTGAGTGAGTGTGTGAGTGAGCGTGTGAGTAAGTAAGTGAGTGAGTAAGAGAAGAAGTGAGTGAGTGTTATGACCTATGGTTTACGAGCGAGGGGCCATGAGCTTTTCATCATGTTTAACGTGGGCTTTAGGTCTCTAATTTTTACTGATTCAGTTATTTTTAGTTCAGCGGAGTCCCGCCCCCAACCGATTATATCGATAGTAAAGCCGGAGTTGATTTCAGTGCTACTTGAGTTGAAGTGCGAATCAGCGATATGTTCTCCTAGTGGGGTGTCGGGTTTTCTCAGGCGAGCGTCACTAAGGTGCTCGTTGAAACGATAACGTACAGGGCGAGTACTTTCTCCAATGTAAAACTCAGTCCTTCCATTTCTTTCACAGATACTGCAGGTAATTTTATAGACTGTGTTCTTCTTAGTGCACTTACCCTTCAGTCCACTCTCACAGGTGTGGCAGTGTTTGGTCCCGGCTGGGCAGGGCGGCTTAGAGAAGGCTGAAGTAATAAGTTTGTGTCCTACTGTGGGGCCACTAATCCAGGCTACTTTGATGTTAGTTTTGGATCTTTTCAAAATACCGTTGACTCTTCTAACGACGTTTTCGTCTAAGTAGGGAAGCCGCATGAAAATATCGTGTTCTTTCTTACGCATAATTTTACGTTCACCACGCTTGTGAAGGTTATTCTTTATGCTAGTGTCTAACATGGCGGTAGGGTACCCGTTCTGCTCGAACAAAAATTGTATGCGTTTGACGCTACGATCCCTCGTCTGGTCGTCAGATGACACTCTCACCGCTCGCCTAATCTGGGAATTAAGAACGGCCTTCTTGGTGCTCATGGGGTGGGCGGACGTAAAGTGGAGAATAATCGGGGCTGCCATCGGTTTAAAGTATAATTCCGTGGTGTACTCACTGGTGGGGTATACTGTTATCAGGGTGTCTAGGAAAGGAAGTTGACCTGTGCTGAAGGTAGACTCCATTGTGAAGCTTATGGATCGGTTGTAAGCATTAATGCAGTCGTAAAAATGGTTCAGGCGATCAATTCCATGTGTCCAGACACCGACTATATCGTCAATGTAACGTAAGTATAGGGCAGGGGCAAATTCAAAGTTCGACATAAATCCAGTCTCTAATATATGCATGAAGGTGATGGCCACGGGAGGGGCTATCCTGTTTCCCATCGCGATGCCTGACGTTTGCTTGAATATTTTAGATCCGAAACGTACGAAATTGTTAGTGAGAATATGACGCAGCAGAGTACGAAGATCCGAAAGTGTGATTCCGAATAAATTGACTTTGGTGATATTATTTTCAATCAGGGTTATCACTGCATCAATCCCCTCCTGGATAGGAATGCTTCCGTAAAGGTTACACACATCTAGAGAGAAAATGATGGATCCAGGCGGGAGGCTCTTGGGGAAGGTAGCGTTGAGTTTCGTAAGGAAAGTATCTGTGTTGGGTAGATGCGCCGGAATAAGACTAAGAATTTGGGCAAGAATACACTGAATGAACCAGGACAGCTTATCTAGGGGATCACCGCAAGCCGAGACTATGGGACGCAGCGGGTTACCTGTTTTGTGTGTCTTCGGTAGACCATATAATTCTGCTGTTCGAGCATGCTGTGGGAGAAGGCGTTGTATGTAGTCGTTTGGGATTTTGTCTTTCAGAGTAGATTTGGTGAGGTTTTTAGTTTGTTCTTCTAGTCTAGGGGTCGGATTTTTCTTTACATTTTCATAAGAGGTGACAATGCTTTCTGCCTTTTCTACATAGTCTAACGTGTTCATAACTACCAAGCTTTTGCACTTATCAGATCTTTTGATGATTATATCTTGGTCTTCTTTGATAGCTTTCAAGTCTAGCTGTTGAGTGGGTGTCCAGTTCAGTGGTGTCTTTCTTGCTCCTTTATAGATGCCGATGACTTTCTTTTTTATATCCTCTAGATCGCGTTCTAGATCAGCTGATACGACTGGTGGTTGGCTGGCGATGGTGTCAGAGAAGAACGGGCGTGGCAGCTTGGACACTTCTTCTGCTTCATCTCCGTCTTCTTCTTCTCCTTCTTCTCCTCTGTCTTGTTCTTGACTGAGACGGTCTGGCGGGCTTGGGCCATTTCTTTCTGCTCTTTTCGTCTCTATCGCGCTCTTCCATTTTAGTCCGTAAAATGCTCTTTCCAAGCCGACCTCTACAGATTGCAGCAGATCATTGGACACACGGTTAGTCAGAGCGTACTTTGGGCCCTTACTCAGAAGGGATATGGTGTCGGTATTCAGTCTTTTGTTGGATAAATTCACGAGCTGAGGCTGCCCATCTTGTGACTGTGCTATGGCGGAGTCATCGGTGGCGGGCTGACTTGTCGGCTGTCCCATGGGCTCGTCTTCGGTGGCGGCGGGGTCATCAGTGGCGGGCTGACTTGCCGGCTGTCCAATGGCCTCTTCTTCTTCGGCGGCGGCGGCGTCATCAGTGGCGAGCTGACTTGTCGGCTGTCGGAAGGGCTCGTCTCTAGGGGTGTTTGCGACTCGCGAGGCAGCATCAATCAGATTGTACGTTCTAGATCGGCTGATTTCAAAGTTCAGGTAACCTGCTTTCTCACAAAGACCTGTAAGTTTTCTAGAAAGTCGTGCTTGGACTGTGGTAAGCTCATTAATGAAGAACATCTTGCATTTCCAATGAAGCCATCGCCATTCTTCAGTCGTCTCCCCTATTATCATCGCCGATCTCGACATGCTTCTCTGAAGATATGCCTTTCTTCTGAAAGCATCCCGTATTTCTTCGTTGAGAATGGTTTTGTGCAGAATGTTCACTTGAGTCGTGACTTGTCGGTTGGGATGATTCTTCGTTATTTGTGTAGTTTTGTCAGATATGAATCTAGGTAAGATCTTAAGTGATCTACAGTCCAGGAGGAAACTTATTTGACCTGATGTGCGCGCTAGTTTTTGATTGAATCCGACGAAATTGACCATCTCTCTCGATCGATCATTGATCTGTAAAGTTTTTATGTGGGCGAGGATGGATGACATGATTATAATTAATATATGGAGGTTGGAAATGATCTTACGCATGTCAAAGTATTTTTATTTTTGGCAAAATAAATATACAAAACAATGAAACAAGCTTTCGGCATTACGCCATCGTCAAGTCTGACTAAATTAACATGTTTTTGATTTTCAAAAGCTAGAGCGCACAATCACATTCTCTCAGGCATCCTCTCAACAGCATATTCACTTTTAACATATTGCAATTCGTTGTAAATTCTGTGGAACATTGTACATGGCAAATAACAATTTAGAACAAAGTATCATGACATACAAAACATACAACACGACATGCAAACAATATACCATTCAATGATGACAATCTATCATACCTGCAATGTCAGCCGCATACATTAATAAAGATAAATATTGCATCAAACATTGGTGCATATCGGGCGTAAACACTGCCAAAATGAAACATTGATAAACACTGCCGCTGTTCTGAGCTCGTTCCAGTCAATTAGTCGTGAGTCGGGCAAGTCGGTGAGGAGCTTGTGTGTGTGTGTGTGTGTGTGTGTGTGTGTGTGTGTGTGTGTGTATAGGTGTGCCTTGTGCCTGAGTGAGTGAGTGAGCGAGTGAGTGAGAGAGTGAGTGAGTAAACGAGCGAGTAAATGAGTGAGTGAGTGAGTGTGTGAGTGAGCGTGTGAGTAAGTAAGTGAGTGAGTAAGAGAAGAAGTGAGTGAGTGTTATGACCTATGGTTTACGAGCGAGGGGCCATGAGCTTTTCATCATGTTTAACGTGGGCTTTAGGTCTCTAATTTTTACTGATTCAGTTATTTTTAGTTCAGCGGAGTCCCGCCCCCAACCGATTATATCGATAGTAAAGCCGGAGTTGATTTCAGTGCTACTTGAGTTGAAGTGCGAATCAGCGATATGTTCTCCTAGTGGGGTGTCGGGTTTTCTCAGGCGAGCGTCACTAAGGTGCTCGTTGAAACGATAACGTACAGGGCGAGTACTTTCTCCAATGTAAAACTCAGTCCTTCCATTTCTTTCACAGATACTGCAGGTAATTTTATAGACTGTGTTCTTCTTAGTGCACTTACCCTTCAGTCCACTCTCACAGGTGTGGCAGTGTTTGGTCCCGGCTGGGCAGGGCGGCTTAGAGAAGGCTGAAGTAATAAGTTTGTGTCCTACTGTGGGGCCACTAATCCAGGCTACTTTGATGTTAGTTTTGGATCTTTTCAAAATACCGTTGACTCTTCTAACGACGTTTTCGTCTAAGTAGGGAAGCCGCATGAAAATATCGTGTTCTTTCTTACGCATAATTTTACGTTCACCACGCTTGTGAAGGTTATTCTTTATGCTAGTGTCTAACATGGCGGTAGGGTACCCGTTCTGCTCGAACAAAAATTGTATGCGTTTGACGCTACGATCCCTCGTCTGGTCGTCAGATGACACTCTCACCGCTCGCCTAATCTGGGAATTAAGAACGGCCTTCTTGGTGCTCATGGGGTGGGCGGACGTAAAGTGGAGAATAATCGGGGCTGCCATCGGTTTAAAGTATAATTCCGTGGTGTACTCACTGGTGGGGTATACTGTTATCAGGGTGTCTAGGAAAGGAAGTTGACCTGTGCTGAAGGTAGACTCCATTGTGAAGCTTATGGATCGGTTGTAAGCATTAATGCAGTCGTAAAAATGGTTCAGGCGATCAATTCCATGTGTCCAGACACCGACTATATCGTCAATGTAACGTAAGTATAGGGCAGGGGCAAATTCAAAGTTCGACATAAATCCAGTCTCTAATATATGCATGAAGGTGATGGCCACGGGAGGGGCTATCCTGTTTCCCATCGCGATGCCTGACGTTTGCTTGAATATTTTAGATCCGAAACGTACGAAATTGTTAGTGAGAATATGACGCAGCAGAGTACGAAGATCCGAAAGTGTGATTCCGAATAAATTGACTTTGGTGATATTATTTTCAATCAGGGTTATCACTGCATCAATCCCCTCCTGGATAGGAATGCTTCCGTAAAGGTTACACACATCTAGAGAGAAAATGATGGATCCAGGCGGGAGGCTCTTGGGGAAGGTAGCGTTGAGTTTCGTAAGGAAAGTATCTGTGTTGGGTAGATGCGCCGGAATAAGACTAAGAATTTGGGCAAGAATACACTGAATGAACCAGGACAGCTTATCTAGGGGATCACCGCAAGCCGAGACTATGGGACGCAGCGGGTTACCTGTTTTGTGTGTCTTCGGTAGACCATATAATTCTGCTGTTCGAGCATGCTGTGGGAGAAGGCGTTGTATGTAGTCGTTTGGGATTTTGTCTTTCAGAGTAGATTTGGTGAGGTTTTTAGTTTGTTCTTCTAGTCTAGGGGTCGGATTTTTCTTTACATTTTCATAAGAGGTGACAATGCTTTCTGCTTTTTCTACATAGTCTAACGTGTTCATAACTACCAAGCTTTTGCACTTATCAGATCTTTTGATGATTATATCTTGGTCTTCTTTGATAGCTTTCAAGTCTAGCTGTTGAGTGGGTGTCCAGTTCAGTGGTGTCTTTCTTGCTCCTTTATAGATGCCGATGACTTTCTTTTTTATATCCTCTAGATCGCGTTCTAGATCAGCTGATACGACTGGTGGTTGGCTGGCGATGGTGTCAGAGAAGAACGGGCGTGGCAGCTTGGACACTTCTTCTGCTTCATCTCCGTCTTCTTCTTCTCCTTCTTCTCCTCTGTCTTGTTCTTGACTGAGACGGTCTGGCGGGCTTGGGCCATTTCTTTCTGCTCTTTTCGTCTCTATCGCGCTCTTCCATTTTAGTCCGTAAAATGCTCTTTCCAAGCCGACCTCTACAGATTGCAGCAGATCATTGGACACACGGTTAGTCAGAGCGTACTTTGGGCCCTTACTCAGAAGGGATATGGTGTCGGTATTCAGTCTTTTGTTGGATAAATTCACGAGCTGAGGCTGCCCATCTTGTGACTGTGCTATGGCGGAGTCATCGGTGGCGGGCTGACTTGTCGGCTGTCCCATGGGCTCGTCTTCGGTGGCGGCGGGGTCATCAGTGGCGGGCTGACTTGCCGGCTGTCCAATGGCCTCTTCTTCTTCGGCGGCGGCGGCGTCATCAGTGGCGAGCTGACTTGTCGGCTGTCGGAAGGGCTCGTCTCTAGGGGTGTTTGCGACTCGCGAGGCAGCATCAATCAGATTGTACGTTCTAGATCGGCTGATTTCAAAGTTCAGGTAACCTGCTTTCTCACAAAGACCTGTAAGTTTTCTAGAAAGTCGTGCTTGGACTGTGGTAAGCTCATTAATGAAGAACATCTTGCATTTCCAATGAAGCCATCGCCATTCTTCAGTCGTCTCCCCTATTATCATCGCCGATCTCGACATGCTTCTCTGAAGATATGCCTTTCTTCTGAAAGCATCCCGTATTTCTTCGTTGAGAATGGTTTTGTGCAGAATGTTCACTTGAGTCGTGACTTGTCGGTTGGGATGATTCTTCGTTATTTGTGTAGTTTTGTCAGATATGAATCTAGGTAAGATCTTAAGTGATCTACAGTCCAGGAGGAAACTTATTTGACCTGATGTGCGCGCTAGTTTTTGATTGAATCCGACGAAATTGACCATCTCTCTCGATCGATCATTGATCTGTAAAGTTTTTATGTGGGCGAGGATGGATGACATGATTATAATTAATATATGGAGGTTGGAAATGATCTTACGCATGTCAAAGTATTTTTATTTTTGGCAAAATAAATATACAAAACAATGAAACAAGCTTTCGGCATTACGCCATCGTCAAGTCTGACTAAATTAACATGTTTTTGATTTTCAAAAGCTAGAGCGCACAATCACATTCTCTCAGGCATCCTCTCAACAGCATATTCACTTTTAACATATTGCAATTCGTTGTAAATTCTGTGGAACATTGTACATGGCAAATAACAATTTAGAACAAAGTATCATGACATACAAAACATACAACACGACATGCAAACAATATACCATTCAATGATGACAATCTATCATACCTGCAATGTCAGCCGCATACATTAATAAAGATAAATATTGCATCAAACATTGGTGCATATCGGGCGTAAACACTGCCAAAATGAAACATTGATAAACACTGCCGCTGTTCTGAGCTCGTTCCAGTCAATTAGTCGTGAGTCGGGCAAGTCGGTGAGGAGCTTGTGTGTGTGTGTGTGTGTGTGTGTGTGTGTGTGTGTGTGTGTATAGGTGTGCCTTGTGCCTGAGTGAGTGAGTGAGCGAGTGAGTGAGAGAGTGAGTGAGTAAACGAGCGAGTAAATGAGTGAGTGAGTGAGTGTGTGAGTGAGCGTGTGAGTAAGTAAGTGAGTGAGTAAGAGAAGAAGTGAGTGAGTGTTATGACCTATGGTTTACGAGCGAGGGGCCATGAGCTTTTCATCATGTTTAACGTGGGCTTTAGGTCTCTAATTTTTACTGATTCAGTTATTTTTAGTTCAGCGGAGTCCCGCCCCCAACCGATTATATCGATAGTAAAGCCGGAGTTGATTTCAGTGCTACTTGAGTTGAAGTGCGAATCAGCGATATGTTCTCCTAGTGGGGTGTCGGGTTTTCTCAGGCGAGCGTCACTAAGGTGCTCGTTGAAACGATAACGTACAGGGCGAGTACTTTCTCCAATGTAAAACTCAGTCCTTCCATTTCTTTCACAGATACTGCAGGTAATTTTATAGACTGTGTTCTTCTTAGTGCACTTACCCTTCAGTCCACTCTCACAGGTGTGGCAGTGTTTGGTCCCGGCTGGGCAGGGCGGCTTAGAGAAGGCTGAAGTAATAAGTTTGTGTCCTACTGTGGGGCCACTAATCCAGGCTACTTTGATGTTAGTTTTGGATCTTTTCAAAATACCGTTGACTCTTCTAACGACGTTTTCGTCTAAGTAGGGAAGCCGCATGAAAATATCGTGTTCTTTCTTACGCATAATTTTACGTTCACCACGCTTGTGAAGGTTATTCTTTATGCTAGTGTCTAACATGGCGGTAGGGTACCCGTTCTGCTCGAACAAAAATTGTATGCGTTTGACGCTACGATCCCTCGTCTGGTCGTCAGATGACACTCTCACCGCTCGCCTAATCTGGGAATTAAGAACGGCCTTCTTGGTGCTCATGGGGTGGGCGGACGTAAAGTGGAGAATAATCGGGGCTGCCATCGGTTTAAAGTATAATTCCGTGGTGTACTCACTGGTGGGGTATACTGTTATCAGGGTGTCTAGGAAAGGAAGTTGACCTGTGCTGAAGGTAGACTCCATTGTGAAGCTTATGGATCGGTTGTAAGCATTAATGCAGTCGTAAAAATGGTTCAGGCGATCAATTCCATGTGTCCAGACACCGACTATATCGTCAATGTAACGTAAGTATAGGGCAGGGGCAAATTCAAAGTTCGACATAAATCCAGTCTCTAATATATGCATGAAGGTGATGGCCACGGGAGGGGCTATCCTGTTTCCCATCGCGATGCCTGACGTTTGCTTGAATATTTTAGATCCGAAACGTACGAAATTGTTAGTGAGAATATGACGCAGCAGAGTACGAAGATCCGAAAGTGTGATTCCGAATAAATTGACTTTGGTGATATTATTTTCAATCAGGGTTATCACTGCATCAATCCCCTCCTGGATAGGAATGCTTCCGTAAAGGTTACACACATCTAGAGAGAAAATGATGGATCCAGGCGGGAGGCTCTTGGGGAAGGTAGCGTTGAGTTTCGTAAGGAAAGTATCTGTGTTGGGTAGATGCGCCGGAATAAGACTAAGAATTTGGGCAAGAATACACTGAATGAACCAGGACAGCTTATCTAGGGGATCACCGCAAGCCGAGACTATGGGACGCAGCGGGTTACCTGTTTTGTGTGTCTTCGGTAGACCATATAATTCTGCTGTTCGAGCATGCTGTGGGAGAAGGCGTTGTATGTAGTCGTTTGGGATTTTGTCTTTCAGAGTAGATTTGGTGAGGTTTTTAGTTTGTTCTTCTAGTCTAGGGGTCGGATTTTTCTTTACATTTTCATAAGAGGTGACAATGCTTTCTGCCTTTTCTACATAGTCTAACGTGTTCATAACTACCAAGCTTTTGCACTTATCAGATCTTTTGATGATTATATCTTGGTCTTCTTTGATAGCTTTCAAGTCTAGCTGTTGAGTGGGTGTCCAGTTCAGTGGTGTCTTTCTTGCTCCTTTATAGATGCCGATGACTTTCTTTTTTATATCCTCTAGATCGCGTTCTAGATCAGCTGATACGACTGGTGGTTGGCTGGCGATGGTGTCAGAGAAGAACGGGCGTGGCAGCTTGGACACTTCTTCTGCTTCATCTCCGTCTTCTTCTTCTCCTTCTTCTCCTCTGTCTTGTTCTTGACTGAGACGGTCTGGCGGGCTTGGGCCATTTCTTTCTGCTCTTTTCGTCTCTATCGCGCTCTTCCATTTTAGTCCGTAAAATGCTCTTTCCAAGCCGACCTCTACAGATTGCAGCAGATCATTGGACACACGGTTAGTCAGAGCGTACTTTGGGCCCTTACTCAGAAGGGATATGGTGTCGGTATTCAGTCTTTTGTTGGATAAATTCACGAGCTGAGGCTGCCCATCTTGTGACTGTGCTATGGCGGAGTCATCGGTGGCGGGCTGACTTGTCGGCTGTCCCATGGGCTCGTCTTCGGTGGCGGCGGGGTCATCAGTGGCGGGCTGACTTGCCGGCTGTCCAATGGCCTCTTCTTCTTCGGCGGCGGCGGCGTCATCAGTGGCGAGCTGACTTGTCGGCTGTCGGAAGGGCTCGTCTCTAGGGGTGTTTGCGACTCGCGAGGCAGCATCAATCAGATTGTACGTTCTAGATCGGCTGATTTCAAAGTTCAGGTAACCTGCTTTCTCCATATAATGTGGGAGGTCACGACATTGGCCCAACCTTAGGTCACCAATATAAATATACGAGATAAACGAATTGTAGGCACATATCACCTTATGAAATCATGTGAGCTTCAAAGTGTTCAGTCAAACACTGTAGATGTGGCACGACCGCAAACGTTTTTGGAGGTGGGGTTACTTGACGTGACCTGGGGTGACCTGACCTAAGATGATCTCAGGTTAAACCAAATCCAGAAGGGTTGCGCAAATAATGGGGGGGGGGATAAGGTGCGCGCCGCCGTTTTTCGTCATCTCCGAAAAACGAAAAACCTCGGGGGGGGGGGGGGGGGCGGGTAGTGTTCAAACACCCAACTGCATAGCGCAGGTTAAAAGAGCAGGTATCCGTTTCATGTGTTTAAATGACATAAAGTTAAAGAAATAAATATATATTTTATATGCAGCAAAAATCTCTTCATGCCTTGAATATTGTAATTTTGAAGAATGGTACGGGCTGACACTTTTTGATGTGCTTCAAACTTAAAGCTTGCTGCCTGTAATATTCTTTTTCGCTCGCCTTCGGCGCGCATTTAATATTCTCAAGATTTTAGACCTTGGAATCAACAGAAAGTATTTATATGCTGCCACTTGCGCTCAACGAATACAATATAAATATTTCACTTGGATATTGATGCTTTCGGTCGTCTTAAGTTCGGCATAGCAAGTGTCCGATTGAGAATGCGTTTGTTATATGTTCGTCACGTCACAATCCTGTTTGCACATTACATTCATTTCCTTAATAGCTGACTAAAGATAACTTCTGTGAGTGGCAATGGTTACGAATTTCTGCGATAGTGCGCTAAAATATTTTAGCAAAAGTTATACTCATGCCTAGTACGAATGATCATATCTGTTTCCGTTTTTCAATCGATCAATGTGTTGGGCCGTTTTAACGTCAATAAGTAAATGAACGAAAAATGAGCACATATGTTTTTCTTTGGTCGCTGGAGTGGGAGGGATGAGTTTGAGGGGAGTACGATGAGTTTCAATTTGGGCACCCACAATAATTTTCATAAAACCACACCCCTGCATTTACCCTACTGGTAAACAAATAAATCTGGTTTCCTTCCCTGCTCTCGCTGTTGTATATTATTGCGTCTATTTAAGTGGACATTGAAAAGCTAACTGGCAATAGACGATAGACGATGTTCCTTGAGATTGAACTTCACATGTTAAATTATTTGACGCAATAAATTTGATCCAACTCGCGATATCATACCACTTCACGACATCGCCCTCTATTGTCTGCTTCATCCTGCGGCAGCAAAAGACGCCCAGATCAGAGCCATCTGAGGGCCTTTAAAAGCCGCGTCAAACTTGTGTTACTTTGTTAGAAGTTTCCGTGAGAGACAGACAGAACTCCTCACAGTCTGTCGGCAGTCTGGAACAAAGAATATTGGTGGGAGTGATGACGACGAAAAAGAGCGAGTCATCAAACATTTGACACAAGTTTTTTGATGAAGTTCTGACAAAAATAATGGAAGTTTACAAAGCTTGTGAAGTATCATATGAAATGGTACATTATGAATTATATTTTAGTATGCTACTTGAAACATTGGAGCATTAGTCGACCCATCTTTATATGTCATAAATGTGGTCGGGAAATGCTCAGATAATATAAATGTGGCCGAGTAATGTTCAGATGCTCTAAATAGAAACATGCACCAAGCACGAGTCACCGTACTCCCAATGGAATCATCAATACGCCCATCCAATAAATTGCTCGCTAATAACATCCAACCAATGAAAGCTGATGCATGTATCTCCATGAGATACATATTGGTTGACATTCTGGGGAAAAAACTTTGGTATTATTTGTTACAGCTATTCCATCCAATCGCATCACAACATAATTCAGAACTTGTCCGTTCGAGACAGCTAAAATAGAAGTTAGCCATGTACTTTAACGCCAATTCAGTCTGCTTCAGTGACTCCACCTCTTGTTATGCTGTACGTCTGGTGCATGCGCCTCCCTGATTATCTTTCAATAGCTCATCAGAGCGCGCCCCGCTCGGCTCCCCCGCGTTCTCCGGGCGCCTGTCATCACCCTTCCATTCCCGCTCCCCTCCGTCGGTGGCGGCGGGAGCACACAGATACTGTGTCGCCGTACGTGACGTGACAAAAGCTCTGTGACCACAGACATTACTGCCGGCAATCCCCGGCCCGCGTGCCCCCCCCCCCCCCGCGCCGGCCCCGCGCGTTCCTTTCATCGATTCCCTCCCACACCATCCAGCGCCGGGGCATCCGTCAAAGCCGCCGCTCGCATCTTGTTTTCCCGTTTTTCGTTCGGACGCCACCCTGGCGATGGTGCTTCATAAGTCACGTAAAACGCTATTTTCCGTCAGGGCGCGGGTGTTTGGATTTCATATTTTCATCGTAAATCGGCCTGGTCCGTCCCGGGCTCTCATACATACATAATGATTGTCGCGGTCCAGCATGCCAATGTCGCTCGTAGGCCTGGCCGGGAGAGAAGAGAGGCGGAGATACGCGCTCGGTTCGCCGCGTCTGAGAGTCGGGTCTGCAGAGGGAGCCTAAAGCAGTGGCCTGGAGATGGATGCTGGAGAGAGATACTCAGGAGAGGGAACCCGGAGTGAAGGCCTTAACCCTATTCCCTGCGGGGAGGGGGCAGATTCTGCCCCTCCCGGTGGTTTTTCACTTGCCGCTGCTAAACCGTTAAGCCTAGCGTCCTGAAACTTTGTGACTTTTCCCAAAATTGAAGAACGCGTGTTGTGTCAAAATGGTAAAAAAATCGGTCCAGCAGAGGCGGTTCCAGGTTCCTGTTTTTGGGAGGGTGTTACGAATGCAGTTTTGCGGCGCATACTTCCTTCGTTGTTTTGAAGTGCAATAAATGCGTCAGAAACAATTTCAATCCAATATGCATCATAGATACTGGGATTGTACATATTTTTTTGGGCAGAGGCGCACTCAGGATACAAAATGGGAGGCGATACCCACCCTCAAATTAGGTCCAACTTCAAATTAGTAAGATGATAAGAGCGTTACGCGCATGGTGCCCCCCATGTTTTTTCCTGGATCCGCCTATGCGCAATATATCAAATTTAACAAATTACAGCATATAATGACCACATGTGACGTTCATGTCGTCCCAAACAATCACGAACAGCACATATTTTTTTTCTTCTTCAGAAACTCCCCCCATTTTACATTCCCTGAATACGCCTATGATTTTTTTTCTTCTTTTGATATATTAAAGACCAGTACATTTGAAGCTCAAAAAACGTCTGGAGCATGCAAATCGGTCGAGCCACATGGCCGCAATGACCTTGCCAAAAACACCCCAAATTTTCGGATTTTTTGCCCCTGGCCCCCCATTTTTGAACAAAACAAAAATTTCGGGTTCCAAAAAGAGAGATCTTGTCATGACGAATCTAATGGCATTTTCCCCATCGAAATCGGCCTAGCGGTTCTCGAGATCTATGGGGGGAGGGGGGGGGGGGGGGGCAGAATCTGCCCCCCGCAGGTTAACGTAATTCTGGCCGCCCGCAGGGAATAGGGGCAAGGACGAACCGGTCTGGGGAGGGAGCCTGGAGATGGGGAATTCTGAAGAGGAAGGCTGGATAGGGAGCAGAGTTCGCCATGGGCCGGGCTGGCCCTATGGGCCATGGGCTGGGCCTGGGCTGGGCCATGGCCGGACCTCAACTTTAAGGAAATCCCTGGGCTCCGGGCGGTCCTTGGCATGCTAATTTTGAAGTCATGCGCGCGTCGCACAAGCTCAGGTCCGAGCTCAACAATATTTTAACCAGCAGTTCACTTCACTTCCATAGCAACACACATGTAAAATACTACTAAGCCTTCATTTCTGTATTCCTGGCCAACACATTCTGAAACGACAGTAGATGCACTGTTAGGACATTACATCCCTCCACCGCCCCATCTGGTGCCCAAGTGCGTTGCCGCTGATGAGGCTAACATGTACTTAAACGCTTGCTTCAATTCAGTTCGCGCGCGAACTTTCGCGCGCGAACTTCAGAACGCGCGCGAACGCGAAGTTCGCGCGCGGGTCCAAACAAACATAAACAAACAAACAAACAAAACATGGTCATTCTGCTTTCACTCGCCGTTTACATAGTTCACGCTATTGCGCACCCGGGTCACTCACTGATTCGCCTGCGTGCCTGCTTAGAGCTCGTAACCGCGCAGGTACGCGGGCGGCCGCTTCGCGCGAACGGACCGCCGTGGGTTCGGGACGTCTGGACGCAGCGGCCTGTCGCCCGCCGCCACGGCAGCCGCATCAGCACCGCAAGTCCGCCGCACGGCGCCCGCACAGAGGGGGTCAGGCGCCGCGTCAGTGCCGCCAGTCTGGGGCGCTGTGTCCGCGCCGAGAGGGTCAGCGACATCGTTCGACATCCGGTGTTCTGGTTGGTCCGGGCAAGCTGACCAGGCCTCGTCATCCGGCGTCTGCCTCGTCGGGTACCGCTGCCGTTCGTAGTGGTTGGCGGCTCTTGAGTCGAGCTTGACCTTCTTGAGTCTTTGTGCGTCCCTGGTGATATTCTTGCCATCCCTTGACGCTGTTGATTCTTGCCATCCCCACCACCTGCGTGACACAGTCGGGGAACGGGTCGTACCAGGGTCGCTGCTTGGTCGCCGTTTGTTGCAGCAGGACGGTGTCTCCGACCGTGATGGCGTGTGCACGAACGTTCGTTTTCTTGTCCTTGTAGCGCTTCTGGGTGGCCTTCGAAGCGTTGTGTTTCTCCTCCAGGTCCTGACTGCCATGTGTTGGCCAGGCTAGGTTCGGCAGTCTTGTTTTGAATGGCCGGTTGAAGAGCGCCTCTGCTGGCGCCCGCCCTGTGCTGCTGTGCGGCGTGGCCCTGTACTGCCTGAGCAGTTTGTACATTTCTTGCTTGGGGTTCTTGCCCTCGACGATCGACGTATGCCAGGATTTTTTCAGGATCTTCATGAAGTTTTCGGCTAGTCCGTTGGCCTCGGGGTCCTCCGCGCTTACTTTTTTGTGCTGACACCCGGCCCAGCGCATGTACGTTGTGAACGCATGACCGTTGAAGGGTGGACCGCCGTCCGTCTTGGCTGAGTCTGGAAAGCCGTGTGTTGAGAACACCTTGTCCAGGATGGGTATCACTGTGTCCCCGCTGGTGCTCTGAGTCGGCTCCACCACCGGGTAGCGTGAGTATTCGTCTATCACGACGAGTAGGTAGTCTCCACTCGGAAGTGGGCCCCAGAAGTCCATGTCTACGTGCTGCCACGCCCGCTCCGGGAGCGGCGTTGGTCGAAGGGGGTCCCGCGTGACCGTGCGGGTGGACGCCTGGCAGCCTCGACAGCCCGAGACCCTCTGTTCGATCATCTTGTCCATCTGTGGGAACCAAACTTTTGCGCGCAGCAGCCTCTTGCACTTGACGATGCATTGATGGCCTTCATGGGCCAGGTCCACCACCAGACGTCGGAGGCTTCCTAGTCCTGGCTGTATCTCGACGTCCGGAATGTACAACCGGTCCTGTCGCAGGATCACCCCTTGGGTGTGCAGGAGCTCTGTGAAGACGTCTCGGAACGGTCTCAATCCCTCCTCCTTGCCGAGTTGTCCGCGCTCCATGCATCTGATCAGTTTTTGGCTGACTCTGTCTTCTCTTGTAGCTCGTTGGATCGTTGCCAGGTCCACTGCGTCTGGCAGGTCGTCGGTGATTATGGCGCTGATACAATCGTCATCGCCCGTCTCTAGAACCATGTCCTGCCGTTCTGCTGTGCTGTGGTGTTCAAGCGCCCTCGGGTGGCGCGACATGTAGTCGCAAGGGTTCGCCTTGCCCGGCAGGTGGCGCATCGTGAACGTGTGCTCCTGGACCTTCAGCCGGTGGCGCTCGACGCGGGCGTTGCCCCGGCGGCCGTTGTTGTACACCGCCAGTAGAGGCCGATGGTCGGTGTACGACTCGAAGTTGATGCCCAGCAGGTAGTGCCTGTGGTAGTTGATGCCCCATGCCTGCGCCAGGAACTCTCTTTCGAACTGTGAGTAGTTCCGCTCTACAGCGGTCAGTGCGCGGCTGGCGTGGTCGACAGGCACCCAGGCTCCGTCTGGTAGCTCTTGGAAGAGGCTGGAGGCGATGCCATCCGGCGCTGCGTCTGCGACGTGCTTCGTCGGCAGAGTCGGGTCGAACGACTGTAGCGCCGTGTTGCTGACCATTGCGTGACAGATCTCTTTGTATGACGCCTCACACGCCGGACTCCACAGGAATCTCCTACCCTTCTGTGTCAGATCTCGGAGTGGCCTGGTAATCTGTGCATACGCCCTCTCGGTGTCATACATGAACCTGGCGTTGAATTTGCAGGCCTGAAGGAAGCTCTTGACATCGTCGGCTGACTCGGGGCGCCCGGCCGCCTTGATCGCCGCCACCTTCTTGAGGTCCGCCGATATGCCGGATGCCGAGAACTCCCATCCGAACCAGGTCACGGAGGTTGCACCGAACGTGCACTTCTCTCTTCTCAGTGTCAGGCCGCGCTCCTCTAAGCGGGTGAGGCTCTTATCCAGATTCTGGAGGTGTTCTTCTGGTGTCTTCCCCCAGACTAGGATGTTGTCGTGGATCGACTCACAGCCCGGCAGCCCGTGAAGTGCTTGGCTAACGAGCTCGTGGAAGATGTCCGATGCTGGGCTGGGGCCGAAGAAGAGGACTTTGAACCTGTGGAGCCCCTCATGTGTCCTGAACGTTGAGATGTCTCTTGAGTCTTCCGCCAGCTTGATCTGATGGAAGCCGTGTGTCATGTCCATCTCTGAAAACCGCGTAGCCCCTTTCAGCTTGTGCCTCATCTCTTGTACACTGATGACGTGTCTCTTGGTGGGACGGAGGGCCTTGTTGGCAGTGCGCATGTCCACGTTCATCCTGATTTGTCCCTGACTCTTCTTCTCGGTGATGACCACATTTGATATCCAGGGGCTCTCTTCTTCCGGATCTACATCTTCTATTTTGCTAGCCCTGCGTAGCTCATCGAGGTGCTCGCTTAGCCGGCCTTGATAGGCTAGCGGTACTGGCCGGTACGGCGCTGACACTGGTGGCGCCGTGGTGTCGATGTGGAATCTAGCCTCGCGGCCCTTCAGGAGTCCGACGCCATCGAAGACCTTCTTGTGTCGATCCAACAGCTGTTGGACTCGTTGCCGTTCGTCCTCTGGCACTGGTGCTGCGGGTGCCTTCTTGCCTGTCACAGTGATGCCAGCACTGCGAAGTGAGGTGGTGATGCCGGCGACTGCCTCCACTGCTCCCCCTTCGTGGCGGATTTGCAGTATCCCCAGGGCTTTGGCGTCTGCATCGCCCAGGAGGGGCTCTACTTGGTGTCCATCTACGACGTATGCCGTGGACTCCACTTGTGCCCCGCTCTGGCTGCACAGGCTTACAGGGATCTGCCCACGAACTTCCAGCTGGGTGCTTGTCCCATACGGCCGGAACCTGACTGAAGTCCTTGTCAGGCGTCCCATGGTTGGCGTGTATATGTGGTTCGGGATGAGCGTCTTCCTGCAGCCTGAGTCAACGAAGAAGCGCACTGACTCCCCGTTAACCTGCAGGCTGACGTGGTTGCTTTCTTCAGTTCGCAGGAGTCCCACTTCTATCACCCGACCAACATCGTCATCGTCATACTCATACCCTTCCACCTTCCGCACATCGCCTTCCTTGAGCTTGCAGTTGGGGGCCCCAGCGAAGTGGTGCTTCTTCTGGCATGCTGCGCACGTCTTGTCTCTGGCTGGGCACCTCCCTGGTGCGTGGGTCCTGAAGTGTGGTGGGCAGTTTGGGCATTTTGGCCAACCTTGACCACCTGTTGCTCCACCCTTGTAGCTTGATACGGGTGTGGGTCGGACGCTGTACCTTCCTAGTAGCTTGTGTGCCAGCATCTTAGCCACCACGGCCTCCACCTCGTCGGCATCTAGTACTTGTCTGACTGCGTCAGTACCCTCCGCCCCTGCTCGTATCTTCCCAGAGTCCTTGCGTGATTGCTCGTAACTTGTCCCAAGCCGCAGGAGGGTTCCATAGTCTGGGTCCTTGGCTAGAGCCTCTTGTCGGAGCTTCTCATCAGAGGTGCCGAACACGAAGGCATCCTTCTTGGCCCTGTCCGGGGTGTAGGGCACTGTGGTCAACTGGCATCGAGAAGCCAGCTCATCTATCTCATGGGCGAACTCAGTGACAGTCTTGGTGCCTTGCCTGGCATGCATGAGTTTGTACATTGCCATGGTCAGATTGACATGTTGAGAGCACGTCGCTGTGATCTTGACCAGTGCGGTTTTGAGGCTATCAGCTGGTCTATCAGGTCCTTCTGCTTCCAACAGCACCCCCGCATCCTTGGAAAACTTCCTGAACTCTTTGCCCCCCACAGTAGCAGGAGCTTCAGCTTCCTTGCGTCTGGGAGGTCCGTGACAGAGTCTACCAGGAGGTTGTGGGTCTCCCACCAGTCTTCAAAGCGGGTCAGGAACTGGTTGGGGTCGGTCCCCAGGTCGCAGGGTCTTCCTGCTGTTGCTAGTGCTGCATCAACGTGGTATGACATGGCTCTCGTCCTCGTCGCCAGTGTAAAATACTACTAAGCCTTCATTTCTGTATTCCTGGCCAACACATTCTGAAACGACAGTAGATGCACTGTTAGGACATTACAACACAGGTGAGTGATATTGAGCTCACCATAATAAATATTGATTGAATAGTGTATCAACACTCAAATCAATGATAGCAGTACTATCAGAGTTATATGTAATAGTAGTTAGTACCAGCCCCCGCCAAATGTTTGGAATTCCTTAGTGATGACGTCACTACAGTCATGGTCCGTGGCCTTCAACACATGAGCTAACGTGGGAATCAGTGTTTTGGGGATGGCCCCATGAAGATCCTACTGGGAAAATGTTGTCTTGCCTTGCCTTTATGGATTGGTAGGGATGTGCTAATTCCAAAACCGGGTCAGTTCGGTCATATAGTCCCAGTCATAAAGTCTTGGTCATACAGCATTAGTACAGTCATACTCATACAGCTTCAGAATCAGTGACGTATGATCTACCTAACCTTTTGTTATAGTAACCTTCGTTAGTACTACAGAGTACAGAATAACGACACCTACTAATACTCAGTCATCATGTACATGAACACCTGGACAGGGGCGCCATGTCCTGCAAATGATTGGTAGGGCCCCAATGCTAACTTTATGTATTTGAAGGTCATTCTTACCATGCAACGTCATAGGCCTAATGTTAAATTGGTAGGGCCCTGCTACTTTGTACTTGATTTTATAATCATTCACAGGAAATTCAAAGTTCAAACCCCATACAACCAGTTTATGGGACTTCAAGTGGTTTAAATGTCGCTGTCAGACATACAGGATTAAATCTTACCCAGTTGAGAACATTTTCAATCAATATTTTGATCCGTTTTGTCGAAGCAACACCCCACTCCCGAACAACCACCTAACAGGTTAGTTCACACAGGGTACGCTAGCTCAAACGTTACATCTTTCAACTCGAAAGCTACCATTTATTTTATGACGTATGCAGTTTCCAGTCTGGTACCAATTTACATTTTTAGCATCTATGGCTAATAGCTTGCATTTTTACGTTCATTTCGCGTACATAAATGGAAAAAGTATTGTATTTGAGCATATTAATGATTAAAACTCTGTTTGATATTATGGCTACTGGGCTGGGCTATTATGGCTATTGCTTGTCTGCTACGTCATTAGTGTACAATGATCAATCATTTGTCGGCATAAATGATATGTGCCTCTTCCAGTGGCGCTTCTAACCTCCTCTAACCTCCTTCAAGTTGCTCCAACTTGCAGTCCTATCCTATTACATACAGTTGCAAGTTGGAGCAACATGGAGGAGGTTAGAGGCGCCACTGGAACAGGCCCTTAGGGCCTGCTCGCGTCGCGTATTTTCTTGGTAGACAAAGAAGTGCCACATATAGATATTGCTTTGAAATTCGGTGTGGGCATCGGCATATATTTTTTCTGGACATCAAATTGGGTTCAAAGACGAGCCCATGCCCCGAAACTATGGGACTGATCTGGGTCATTTCTTCACCATTCGATCCGGTGTGACCAAAAACGGCGCCGTTTTGGATTTTATACAGATTGGTCCACTCTAAGTGGACCAAATTAGATAAAACCCACCAAAAACCGTTTTGGGTGGTTGTGGTCAAATTTGGTCCACTTAAAGTGAACCAAAATGGATACAACTCAGAAAAACACTGTTTTGGACGACGCCGGATCGAATGGTGAAGAAATGACCCAGATCGGTCCCATAGTTTCGGAGCATGGGCTCGTTTTTAACTTAATTTAATGTCCAGAATAAATATATGCTGGGCATCGTCCACTTATCGCTAGATGTGGCACATCTTTGTCTACCCAAAAAACCGCGACCAGTCCCCAATGCAAAATGCAAATGGCGGCACTGCGCAGTCACACCTGACGATGGATAGCCGTTAGCTCACTTGTTCCCGTGAAGTTTTGTCATTTGCTCATAGAATAGTAGCGAGTAGCGAACTACAGCGTCATTGCTTGTTGGTGTCGGACGCACACGTGGGTTATTGTGATGATTTCCAAGCAGCTATACGCGCCCTAACCCACCAAGAACAATTGGATTGATCTCACGGTGGGTATTTTGTTTTGTGTAGCATTGAAATCATTTGAATGATATGATATGAAGGTCAGTTCATGATTTGAAATGTTATTCCTAGACACATTTCCTGGTTATGACCCCCGATGTAACGGTTTTCTGGCATTGTTCTGAATTGTTGTCCTGAAAAAGAAATTGTATGCTTAGGTAGGTATACATTGCTTGTCTGCATGAGTGTATAGGTTAATATACCTACCAAGAATTGTCAGCGCATTTGTATCTGGGGAAATTGGTTTGGTAGTTTATTCATCATTATTCATTAGTATATCAGTATTTCTTGTTTTTGGCCTACCATCAGGTTATTGTTGTACTCTTCCTTTGCAAAGATATGTACTCCTACACCAACAAAAAAAGTAGAATTCCCGCTCTGGGGGCCTGGGAGCCAAATATCCACAGCAGTCGTTGCGCCATAAGCCACAATTATGACGTGCTTGTGGCTTGCCTGTGTTTTTTTTTCAATTTCAACTTATTATTTCTGCTAAGAACCAGCAATTTCTGACAAAACATTGCCAGTGTTTTCTTTTGCCAATTTCAACTTAGTATTTTGCTAGGATAATTATTTCAATTTTTGTGAAAATAAGATATGCTTAATCTGAAGGGGCCCGACGGTTCTGGGCCTCAATATTCTAAATTTGACCGGGCATGGTCCGGGCATGTGCTTGGTTTTCATGCGCCTGGGCTGGGCCGGGCAGGGGGTTGGTTTTCATGGGCCTGGGCTGGGCCGGGCAGGGGGTTGGTGGGACCGTGTCGAACACTGATAGGGAGCCGGCGGCCTGAAGAGGGACTCTGGAGGGGTAGACGGTCTGAAGAGGAAGCCTGGAGAGTCTTAACGAGGGAGTCTGGAGAGATAGATGGTTTGAAGAGGAAGCCTGGAGAGTCTTAACGAGGGAGTCTGGAGAGATAGATGGTTTGAAGAGGAAGCCTGGAAGGCCAGACAGCCTTGAGAAAGAACCCAGAGTGAAGCACAGTTTGGAGAGAAGGCCTGGAGATGTAGACGGTATTGCGAGGGAAAGCTCTGAATATGGATCTGATCTGCTTAGAAATCATGTCCAGAAAGGGAAGTCTGTAGAGATCGCTAACCAGGCAGGAGGCTGACCCCGATACAGAGCCGGCACAGGTATGGATTGACGATCCTAGAACGGTAGAATACCAGTAAGGCGCCGTAGTTAGCGATGAACGAGCGAGCGCGAAGGAAATGTATGGGGAATTTCAACTCGACCGGGCAAGTATTTACTGAGATACAAAAAAAAGATGCGCACGTGCGCACATGCAGCGGCACCCACCTTTGACTTGTGGGAAAGTGCCGTTCCAGAGATATAGAATAGGGGTGTGCACGTGCACATGTGCAAAGCCATCCCACCCCTGGCTTGTGAAAGGGCGGCGGCTGAGAGGCTCCTAACCACACACCAAATTTTAACACAATCGGCTCAGCCGTTCCTGAGATACATAATAGGGGTGTGCACGTGCGCACGTGCAAAGCCAACCCACCCCTGACTTGTGAAACTGGCGGATGAGAGGTCCCTAACCACACACCAAATTTGAACACAATCGGCTCAGCCGTTCCTGAGATATATAAGAGGGGTGTGCACGTACGCGCGTGTAGAGTCACCCCACCCGAGTTGTGTGAAAGTGGCGGCCGAGGGGTCCCTAACCACACACGAAATTTGCACATAATCTGCCCAGCCGTTGCGGAGTTATTGCGAGCAAATACTTTCAACACCCCTCACGCGGCACGCGCCACGAGCAGTGGTAGTCCCCCACATGAGTCGGCACTGGTCTCAAACAGGGTAGGTTAGATGGGGCTGCTCAGCAAAGAAGTCCGCTTGTCAATCGGACATGCGGTTGCAGAGATATGAGCTTCTCAAAAGCGTCGCCCCGGGCCGGGTCGGGCCGGGCCGCTCATAATCAGATTTTCCCCATATACCACGGAAGGACGAGCGAGCGCGAAGCGCTCGCTCGTAAAAAAAGACTCAGGATCGATTGCAGGTCCGAGCAACGGAAGCCTGCAGCATGTAGAAGAGATGAATCGCTTCATAAAGCAAACAACAACGGCAATCGGAGTGGGCGGGGTGCAGCAATTGGAGGGGCTCGGCTGATGTTTGTTTACTCAAGACAAGAGCAGCTTATCAAATGGGGAGCTTATCTTAATGAGATTTCCGACACTTATGATGTTGACAGACCTTACTTGCTCTATTGATATGAGTACGATAACTGAATAACGGCAGTAACTGAATTTCAGGATTTATCAGATAAATCCTGATACATCATGATAAAGCTGGTTGGTTCTGTGATTAATGCATATAATATGCCAACATGATGATGGGGGGTAATCCAAAATAAGCGTTAGGATCAGACTGCCTTGCCACTTTCCTGCGGAGCTGTCGCCGGTCATGTCGGAGGGCCGCACTCTGGCCGGACCCTGGGACAAATTGGACGTGATGAAGGCACTGGTCGGCCGTTCGACGCATTAGCGCGACCGGACCCGCCTCGTCACAGCCAGCGGCCAGCGGCACACTGACGTGAGCACAGCACGGGTCAGGTCAGCACAGCATGAGTCAGGTCAGCACAGCACGGGTCAGGTCAGCACAGCACGGGTCAGGTCAGCACAACACGGGTCAGGTCAGCACAGCACGGGTCAGGTCAGCACAGTACGGGTCAGGTCAGCACAACACGGGTCAGGTCAGCACAGCATGGGTCAGGTCAGCACAGCACGGGTCAGGTCAGCACAGCACGGGTCAGGTCAGCACAGCACGGGTCAGGTCAGCACAGCACCTGGTCAGGGAAGCACAGCACGGGTCAGGTCAGCACAGCACGGGTCAGGTCAGCACAGCACGGGTCAGGTCAGCACAGCACGGGTCAGGTCAGCACAGCACGAGTCAGGTCAGCACAGGGGAAGTCATGTCACACCGCCACGGAGTCAGCACACCACGGGTCAGGCCACATCACCATGCGGCGTCAGCTCACCAGGAGCCAGGCCACATCACCATGACGTCACCAGGAGCCAGGCCACATCACCATGCAGCGTCAGCTCACCAGGAACCAGGCCACATCACCATGCAGCGTCAGCTCACAGGAGCCAGGCCACATCACCATGCGGCGTCAGCTCACCAGGAGCCAGGCCACATCACCATGCAGCGTCATCTCACCAGGAGCCAGGCCACATCACCATGGCGTCACCAGGAGCCAGGCCACATCCCCATGCAGCGTCAGCTCACAGGAGCCAGGCCACATCACCATGGCGTCAGCACACCAGGAGCCAGGCCACATCACCATGCAGCGTCAGCTCACCAGGAGCCAGGCCACATCACCATGCAGCGTCAGCTCACCAGGAGCCAGGCCACATCACCATGGCGTCAGCTCACCAGGAGCCAGGCCACATCACCATGCAGCGTCAGCTCACCAGGAGCCAGGCCACATCACCATGCAGCGTCAGCTCACCAGGAGCCAGGCCACATCACCATGCAGCGTCAGCTCACCAGGAGCCAGGCCACATCACCATGGCGTCAGCTCACCAGGAGCCAGGCCACATCACCATGGCGTCAGCTCACCAGGAGCCATGCCACATCACCATGCAGCGTCAGCTCACCAGGAGCCAGACCACATCACCATGGCGTCAGCACACCACGGGTCAGGCCACATCACCATGGCGTCAGCACACCACGGGTCAGTCCACATCACCATGCAGCGTCAGCTCACCAGGAGCCAGGCCACATCACCATGCAGCGTCAGCTCACCAGGAGCCAGGCCACATCACCATGCAGCGTCAGCTCACAGGAGCCAGACCACATCACCATGGCGTCACCAGGAGCCAGGCCACATCACCATGCAGCGTCAGCTCACTAGGAGCCAGGCCACATCACCATGCAGCGTCAGCTCACCAGGAGCCAGACCACATCACCATGGCGTCACCAGGAGCCAGGCCACATCACCATGCAGCGTCAGCTCACCAGGAGCCAGGCCACATCACCATGCAGCGTCAGCTCACCAGGAGCCAGACCACATCACCATGGCGTCACCAGGAGCCAGGCCACATCACCATGCAGCGTCAGCTCACCAGGAGCCAGGCCACATCACCATGCAGCGTCAGCTCACAGGAGCCAGACCACATCACCATGGCGTCACCAGGAGCCAGACCACATCACCATGCAGCGTCAGCTCACCAGGAGCCAGGCCACATCACCATGCAGCGTCAGCTCACCAGGAGCCAGGCCACATCACCATGCAGCGTCAGCTCACCAGGAGCCAGGCCACATCACCATGCAGCGTCAGCTCACAGGAGCCAGGCCACATCACCATACAGCGTCAGCTCACCAGGAGCCAGGCCACATCACCATGCAGCGTCAGCTCACCAGGAGCCAGACCACATCACCATGGCGTCAGCACACCACGGGTCAGGCCACATCACCATGCAGCGTCAGCTCACCAGGAGCCAGGCCACATCACCATGCAGCGTCAGCTCACCAGGAGCCAGGCCACATCACCATGCAGCGTCAGCTCACCAGGAGCCAGGCCACATCACCATGGCGTCAGCACACCACGGGTCAGACCACATCACCATGGCGTCAGCACACCACGGGTCAGGCCACATCACCATGCAGCGTCATCTCACAGGAGCCAGGCCACATCACCATGCAGCGTCAGCTCACCAGGAGCCAGGCCACATCACCATGGCGTCACCAGGAGCCAGGCCACATCACCATGCAGCGTCAGCTCACCAGGAGCCAGGCCACATCACCATGGCGTCACCAGGAGCCAGGCCACATCACCATGCAGCGTCAGCTCACAGGAGCCAGGCCACATCACCATGCAGCGTCAGCTCACAGGAGCCAGGCCACATCACCATACAGCGTCAGCTCACAGGAGCCAGGCCACATCACCATACAGCGTCAGCTCACAGGAGCCAGGCCACATCACCATGCAGCGTCAGCTCACCAGGAGCCAGACCACATCACCATGCAGCGTCAGCTCACCAGGAGCCAGGCCACATCACCATGCAGCGTCAGCACACCACGGATCAGGCCACATCACCATGCGGCGTCAGCTCACCAGGAGCCAGACCACATCACCATGGCGTCAGCACACCACGGGTCAGGCCACATCACCATGGCGTCAGCACACCACGGGTCAGTCCACATCACCATGCAGCGTCAGCTCACCAGGAGCCAGGCCACATCACCATGCAGCGTCAGCTCACCAGGAGCCAGGCCACATCACCATGCAGCGTCAGCTCACCAGGAGCCAGGCCACATCACCATGCAGCGTCAGCTCACCAGGAGCCAGGCCACATCACCATGGCGTCAGCTCACCAGGAGCCAGGCCACATCACCATGCAGCGTCAGCTCACCAGGAGCCAGACCACATCACCATGCAGCGTCAGCTCACAGGAGCCAGACCACATCACCATGACGTCATCTCACCAGGAGCCAGGCCACACCACCATGCGGCGTCAGCTCACAGGAGCCAGGCCACATCACCATGCAGCGTCAGCTCACCAGGAGCCAGGCCACATCACCATGCAGCGTCAGCTCACAGGAGCCAGGCCACATCACCATGCAGCGTCAGCTCACCAGGAGCCAGACCACATCACCATGGCGTCAGCACACCACGGGTCAGGCCACATCACCATGCAGCGTCAGCTCACCAGGAGCCAGACCACATCACCATGGCGTCAGCACACCACGGGTCAGGCCACATCACCATGCAGCGTCAGCTCACAGGAGCCAGGCCACATCACCATGCAGCGTCAGCTCACCAGGAGCCAGACCACATCACCATGGCGTCAGCTCACCAGGAACCAGGCCACATCACCATGCAGCGTCAGCTCACAGGAGCCAGGCCACAGCACCATGCAGCGTTAGCTCACCAGGAGCCAGGCCACATCACCATGCGGCGTCAGCTCACAGGAGCCAGGCCACATCACCATGCAGCGTCAGCTCACCAGGAGCCAGGCCACATCACCATGCAGCGTCAGCTCACCAGGAGCCAGGCCACATCACCATGCAGCGTCAGCTCACCAGGAGCCAGGCCACATCACCATGGCGTCAGCACACCACGGGTCAGGCCACATCACCATGGCGTCAGCACACCACGGGTCAGTCCACATCACCATGCAGCGTCAGCTCACAGGAGCCAGGCCACATCACCATGCAGCGTCAGCTCACCAGGAGCCAGGCCACATCACCATGCAGCGTCAGCTCACCAGGAACCAGGCCACATCACCATGGCGTCAGCACACCACGGGTCAGGCCACATCACCATGGCGTCAGCACACCACGGGTCAGTCCACATCACCATGCAGCGTCAGCTCACCAGGAGCCAGGCCACATCACCATGCAGCGTCAGCTCACAGGAGCCAGACCACATCACCATGGCGTCAGCACACCACGGGTCAGGCCACATCACCATGCAGCGTCAGCTCACCAGGAGCCAGGCCACATCACCATGCAGCGTCAGCTCACAGGAGCCAGGCCACATCACCATGCAGCGTCAGCTCACAGGAGCCAGGCCACATCACCATGCAGCGTCAGCTCACAGGAGCCAGGCCACATCACCATGCAGCGTCAGCTCACCAGGAGCCAGGCCACATCACCATGCAGCGTCAGCTCACCAGGAACCAGGCCACATCACCATGCCGTCAGCACACCACGGGTCAGGCCACATCACCATGGCGTCAGCACACCACGGGTCAGTCCACATCACCATGCAGCGTCAGCTCACAGGAGCCAGGCCACATCACCATGCAGCGTCAGCTCACCAGGAGCCAGGCCACATCACCATGGCGTCACCAGGAGCCAGGCCACATCACCATGGCGTCACCAGGAGCCAGGCCACATCACCATGCAGCGTCAGCTCACCAGGAACCAGGCCACATCACCATGGCGTCAGCACACCACGGGTCAGGCCACATCACCATGGCGTCAGCACACCACGGGTCAGGCCACATCACCATGCAGCGTCAGCTCACAGGAGCCAGGCCACATCACCATGGCGTCAGCACACCACGGGTCAGGCCACATCACCATGCAGCGTCAGCTCACAGGAGCCAGACCACATCACCATGGCGTCAGCACACCACGGGTCAGGCCACATCACCATGCAGCGTCAGCTCACCAGGAACCAGGCCACACCACCATGCGGCGTCAGCTCACAGGAGCCAGGCCACATCACCATGCAGCGTCAGCTCACCAGGAGCCAGGCCACATCACCATGCGGCGTCATCTCACCAGGAGCCAGGCCACATCACCATGCAGCGTCAGCTCACATGAGCCAGGCCACATCACCATGGCGTCAGCTCACCAGGAGCCAGACCACATCACCATGGCGTCAGCTCACCAGGAACCAGGCCACATCACCATGCAGCGTCAGCTCACAGGAGCCAGGCCACATCACCATGGCGTCACCAGGAGCCAGGCCACATCACCATGCAGCGTCAGCTCACCAGGAACCAGGCCACATCACCATGGCGTCACCAGGAGCCAGGCCACAGCACCATGACGTACCACATGGGTCATGATGTCAGCACACAAGTCTTGTCACTCCGCTATGGCTTCCGCACACGAATCGGATAAGTGAGCAACACGCGTCCGTGCGTGATCTCACATATCCGAGTTGTTGCTTTTTTTGCCCCGCGACACGCGGCTCCAGCAGTTTTTGCTTGCGTGTTTGCGCCATCCAGCTTACAAACCCATGAGTTCCCGTGACGCCCACGCACACTTGAGAGCCGCGTGGCCGGTCACCTCGCCCGTTCCACACCCAGTGTCCGTTTTAAGCAGCCTCCCCTCCCTCCCTCCCTCCCGCCCAGACGGTGTGAGCTGGCCGTTGCGCTGGTGACATGTCCTCGTATCCTGTAAGGTAGTCGGGGTTGAAACACGACTCCTCGTCTGACCGCCGCCGTCACGTGGCGGCTCGTTAGCGTAACATCAGACGGCCCGCCGGCCGTCCATCGTCCGCCCCGAGGCCGAGGGGCTGTGCCTGTATATCAAAGGCGCTGGTGGCTACACATGCGCTGGCAGCAATCTCCCGGAAGCGGCGGTTACAGTATGGAGTTACTTAGCACATACCATAACACAGGAGCGCGAGTAATCCTGTCATACTTTAAACTGAAATGTTTTACTCTGTGATCAAACAACTTCTTCATTTTCCTCGATATCACAATATAAAAGGAAATAAATACAACAATAATCAAGTCAACAATATGCTTAAAACGGGCCAGTAACCCTGCATCTTATTGGCAGCCAGAGTGCTTGTGTGTGCGAGTGTGAACACCAGTAGCGGAATGTGCTGGGTAGAGCCAGAGTCGCTGGAAGCTCAGGATAAATCGCCAGCATTGCCGAAACGAAGTCGTGGAATGTCTCATTTCGCGACGCATAGAACATCTCGGCGCCACTAATGACGAGAGTTGGCCACCCATAACCCGTCCGGGAGCCGAGAGGAGGAGCGGAGCGGACCGGACGACAGACGGTGGCGGCCCATGCATCGCCAGCGAGCGAAAACTACTCAGCGGCCGAAATAACTTCACCGGAAAGTTACGCTGGCGCCATGCATCGTCTTTATTTACCATGCTGCTTCAGCAGTCCGATGAGAGAAGGAACCCATTTGCATGCAAACGCGTGTAGTTGTGGAGGAAATGACCGCACCATATTCGGTGCGCCCTGTAAAATGCGCAGCAGTGACCGATGTCAAGCAAAGTTGTGTGGGATCTTCAGCCACTTGCAATTCCAATGAATTAATTTTCAAGGTGAATCTTTTATTTTTAAAAATCGCATTTGTTTTTAGCCTATGAATCTGGCTATCATTTGCGAAACTTCACTTTGCTAAAATACCAATGCATGGTGCACTAGGGTATCTTCAAAGTAAAAAGGTCTGCTGTTAGATTAAACGTATGATAGGTTTCCTGACTGATGGTTAAGCCATGCACCTTTTCCCTGCAATGCCCTTACATTCGCGTCAATGACTGAAACACTATCTATGGATTGAAGTGTTCCATTTATTGGGAATTCGGGATAAAAAGTATGAGGACCAGACCGTTCGCGGAATGTTCGAATAGTATGAGCTGAGTGGAAGACAGGGTCTCCGCCACACCTTTGAAATGGGGGGGGGGGGGGGATCGAGGGAAGCCGAGTGGTCGCCGTCTGTGAAAAGTTGTTAACTAACCGGGGGGGGGGGGGGGGTGTGTGGAGCGTCAGCGAAAAGTTAATGAGGGGGGGGGGGAGGGGTGGAGCGCGTGACCGGATCTTAAAAGTTGTTGAGTGTTGAGCGGGGGGGGGGGGGGGGGGCGTCAGTGAAAGCTTGTTGAACAGTAGAAAGGTAACAAATAATGAGTACAATAATACTGATTTCTAGTAGTTTGTGAGGAAAAATGGGGGGGGGGGATAATCCCCTCCTGGCTCAAGAATGAGGGAGACACGTCCCCCCGTGGCCGAGCCCCTGGTGGAAGAAAGCAACCGGTTTGGAATAGGATGAGAATGGGATAAGGACGGGGTTTAGGTGGCTTTGAACAGACCATGAAAATACTGAAGAAAATGAGATAGGAAGCTGAAAGGGACGGAGACACTAAATGGAATGAAAATGCCATCAAAATAACTGAATTCATCTATTTTTTAGGAAGGGCACAATTTTACAGCAGATGAGAGTCGGTCCGATCGAATCCAGGTTCGTGTCGAAAAATGAAGAACAACCCAAAGGGATTTGCCCGTAAATTTAGGATGTCTGGAACAGTTGCAAGAGAGCTTAAATTCGAAGCACGCTGTCTGCTCACGCTCAGCCTATTTTTTTCGGCCATTTCTTCACCATTCCAAGTAATATTTTCAGTCGAAATTTAAACTTCGCCTCCCAAATTAAATGTGTTTTAATCTTCTTGCTTCTACTTAATTAGAAGGATTCAAATGTTATTCAAACGTGCGAGTCTAATCGTTATGCGAATGTCAGCAATCAACTGCGCTATGTCCAGTGCGCGGCAGCTCATTCTAAAAATGTAAAACATATTTAATATTTGTGTTAGCTCTTAGTTTCAAAGATGGAGCGCTGCAGATATAGCCGATAAATATTCAACCTGAATGCCGCTTCACACCAAACAATTGTACCCCAGCGGAACAGTAAATTCCGTTTGGGAAATGTAAAACTGAGCGGAATGGAGAAAGATACAATAGACGTAAAACTTGACGTAAAGCTTGGTCTGGTAACGACATAAAATCTGCCAATGGTGGGGCGGAGAATATTTTTTTTTTGTAACGTACACCGCAACGTTCGAAGCTCTCCAAGATAAAACCTATCCCTGAGATCCAACCATCGTCTGTTTAGTTGTTAAGGGAAGATGACACTTTTATAAAGCTAGTTGCAATACGGGAAGGTTTCGCCTCCTCAAACCGGTTATTTCAACATACATGCATTGGGAACGCTCGTGTTTACTAGATAATCTAATGATAAGTTAGTAGTCATGTTTGCCTGGCTGATATGACCTTTGCATAGTGTTAACAGTTGTCACATATTTCGATCAAAATGTCACAATAACCCTGATTTTGCAGAGCTAGTAACGGTCCCCCGCGAAATTGCCTACAATTAACCTTTCGCCGAGACTGATTTATTCACCAGTAAACCAACGGCGATACGAAGGAAACAGTCCAGTATTGTTCTACACAAAGACGCGCACAGCACGTTGGAACTTCTTTTCTCCACGCAAGAGAACAGAGGGTGATCTTTTAAGACGCCTATGTTTGCATTCACATGCAAATACAAATTAAGGGTGATTACCACTTGAGTTCTCGAGTAGTAGCCAAGCCAGGACTTTCGTCAGTCAACTCTCATCGGACAGGGGTGCTTTGCAGCTCTGATATAATTTACATATTTTCCCCTTAAAAAGTCATTGACAGCATCACAATTATTTAACTTTGTATCTACGTACACCATGCTTTATTTAATTTATCGAAATCTCTGAAGTCATTGTGGCCTTTGAACTGCAGCTTAGAATTGCTCAGACTGAAGCATTGGCGGATTCAGAACGGTGTTTGGGCGGAGGGCAAATCCCAAAAAGTCTCACACAATTCTGAAAACACATCGGATTTCGCTTGCTTATGATAACTGATTTATGATAGCTGATTTAAAACAGACTTTCCTTAGTAAAAGTTGCTTAGATTTTCTGCTATATCAGGAAATGTGTCAATTTTGCGCCGATTTCAGGGTCTTTTTTGGGGGGACATGGCCGCTTTGCCCCCCCCCCCCCCCCCTGGATCCGCCAGTGGACAGAAGGCCCATATCAAGGGAGCAGGGCATCGGCTAAGGAATTCTCACTGGGGGGGGGGGGGAATTCGAGAACAAAACATGCTGCTAAGGCATATGGTTAAGCGCAGGCACGTAGCCAATATTTTTATCAGGGGGAGGGCGGGGGGGGGGGCACGTCAGTGGTAGACTCATATTTCGCTCCACAGCCAAATATTGTAGACGGGGGGCGGGGGGGGGGGGGGGGGGGGGCGGGCAGGGTCGGGTCGTCATCCAAATTGTATCCCCCCCCTTCTACGCCCCCCCTTTGCTAAAGCGCCATGGAGAGGCGCTTTAATTTAAGCGTTTTCTTTTGCGCCAATCCAACACTGTTTATTTCGTTGTATATGTTTAGTTGATAATAAAATTACCCTGAACTGAACTGAACGCCCCTGATTAAGTGCACCTATTAATACGTACTGATGCATTTTAAGTGTGATAATGACAAACATAAGTGTAAAACAGAAATAAAATAGTAGAATAATACAATAATGAAGCTAAATAAAAATGATACATTTAAACACGCCCATCATCGAAGGTCCACGCCTGTGATGTCGATTTTTTTTAACGATTTGGGAGACCGAACAGGAACGGAGCAAAGGGCACCGGCGCCATAGCTTTACCAATACAACTAAATCGGTCGAACATTAACACATTTCCTGAAGGAAGATCTAAGCAGCTTATACAAGGGAGGATTTGTTTTAAAGCAGTTCTTAACCCGCGCTCTGCCGGTGCTCGGCGCCAGCTTAGTCGTGCTAGGGGAGGCATCTGACGCCCCCCCCCCCCGCCCCCGAACTCGGCTCCAATGGGGATTAGGCAAAATCCACAAATACCGTTAGATAGCTCGTCTAAATTCATGTCGAAATTGTCACATCGCTCAGTCAAACACTGTGTCTGTGGCTCGACCACAAACTTCTTTGGAGGTGGGGCCACCTGACGTGACCTGGTGACCTCACCTGAGATGACCCTAGTCAAAATGTTTACCTAAGGTGCGCAATTCATGCCGAAACAGCTGTGCCAGAAACGGTGGTGCTGCACGTCGCCAATTCTCGAGAAAAAAAGGGGGCGTCCCAACCCAACATCTCCCTAAAACGCACCAGCCTCGGCTCGGCACGACACGACTTTGTTTGCAAAAGCACATAAAGTCGGACGAGTTTTGAGACAGTTCTTCAAAACGACGTTTTGGACGTTCTGGATGCGCCAATGGGTCAAGGGCTCAATTAGAGCCATCATATCCCTTACACAATAAAACAAAACATTAGTTAAACATTTTGTGAGACGTTTCATTTTCTACTTAAAAACTATTTCATTAATAAAATAGCTGACCTGCAATTAGTAACTCCTCATCAAATTATCGTATTAATCAGTGCATATCCAACCCATGCAATAGGTATCCCTTGCAATGGAAAATGGTATCCCTTGGAATGGAAAACGAGACACCAAAACTAACAATAGTTGTTACCTGGTTGTTGCCGGTGAAAGCTGATTACTGTACAACTCATCTCACATATTACGGTTAGCGTTAATCATTGAAATAATTGTTATTCGTTTTGAACGTTTTTGTAAACTTTCTAATGATGCTCATACCACGTAAACGTGGCATATTGCTTTCGAAACGAAATACATGAAACTCGGGCCGTCGTCCTACCAAGCATCGGACTGATATCGGCTCAACTTCGGCATGTTTTGGAGAAACCCATTCATCATCGGTCGTGTTGGCCAAATGCTGGCACACAGCCCTACATTTATTCGTCGGATATGCGGTGAAATCGGTTATTCAATCGAAATATGGCTGTGGGGGCCGAGGGCGCCTTTGGAGGGCCGAGGGCCACCCTAGAGGAGACACACAGCTAAAACTTTACGATTGAGAGCAATATTGCTTCGCCAATATTCCCCCGGTTTCGTCGTGTGATGTGATGAAGGTGGTTTTGGGTAGTCTATGTTCCTAGAACCAACCAATTCATCAGAAGCTTGGTTTTCCACGAATCACCGTGGCTGAAACCATGGTAGGTATATGTGTCAAATGCCTGATCTAAGGCCAGACACAAGGGAGAGCCCAGAACGCCAAGAAAAGTTGTTTTGACGGCGAAATCCACACAAAAGTATCAGACAATAAAACAAACACATCGGAGTTTGCTTCTTTATGGATGAATGGGTGATTTAATAAACTTTCTTTCGTAAAGGTTTCTTGGCCTTTTAATTTGAAAATACCTCATTGTTTGCTGATTTCAGGCAGTTTGGGGGCTTTGGCCTTTGGCTCCTTGGATCCGCCATTGGCCAGAAAACATCGAGGGAGCCAAAAGCATCTTTGGGGGACCAAACTCAAAATATTGAGGCCGAGGGCCACCCCAAACGTATATAAATCGACACCTGTGGTCCACGCCAATTTCGAACCGACGGGACAAGGGGCGGGTATCCGTCCTCAAGATCTCAAAGCTACGCTAGGCAGCTGTAAACAGTGTTGTATTGGTTTTAAGTTGAAAGCATGCTTCAGTGACGCTTTTATCTACTTTACAGACCGTACAAATCGTATGTTACCTACGAATTTTGCTCCCACTAGGGGGCAGAATTTGGTCACTGGGGTGGGAGCCAGCAGTCACTGCGTGGCATCCCCCGCCCCCCAATTAACATGCTATCCGAGGCCATGCAGTACAGTAAAAAAGCGTCGGGTGATTGAAGGATTTTTTTTTTTTATAAAGGATAGTGATGCATCATATATAGTATCCTAGCGCCCACTCGTGTCGAATTAACTCAGTTGCACTGGGGAGGCAATTCCCTCCTCTGGGGGGGGGGCAATAACCCCCCCCCCGTTAACATGTTATCCGAGGCCCTGCAAGGAAGGGCCCATTATTTATCTAGACGTCGCTCTAGGAGTGTCCCAGAAACGTGCTGGTATTATCAAATCATGCATGAGGGCGGTATCATATTTTCCGCAGAATCGAGGTATCACTGTTGATTTTTTACCCGAGGCGCGAAAACGCCGAGGGAAAAAATAATAGGAGACCGAGATTCCGTGGAAAATATAGCGCCCGAGCGTTCTATTTATTTTACCATGTTCCGGGGGATATCAAAATACTTAATATATTGGCCCGAGAGGTGCGATGACAAGTGTTAATAGAAAAATGCTCTAGGGCAAATGTATTTTACCAGAGCGCGTGAAAACAGTGTGTGATAAAAAACCTGACTGGAATTTACGGCATATAGTACAAATCTACCGCACTCAGCCGGCATAAATTTGCAAGACCTCTGCGCTTTATTGAGTTTTGACCTCGGCCTCCGGCCTCGTTCAAAAATCAAGAAAGCACGTCGGTCTTGAAAATGTATTTACACCGGCCTCATGCAGTATTGTATAATACCATTTGCCGTGTTTAGGCAAACTTGTTCATTGCAAATATCTATGCTTTATGGCATTTTTCCAGAATATTTGGGATTCGATATGGATTCAAACGTCAATGAAAGCATTGAGGAATGTATCAATATACGTCTGGCTTACGTCTGGTATAGCTGAAATGCCCTAAGGCCGAAAAATTATACCACATTGCTTCCCGTTGTAAATTTCAGCGGGCCGAAAGCTGATACCAGAAACACGTGCTAATGTTGGAAACATACCCCGGCATATAGTGACAAATCAATAAATATACACGTAGTGACGTCAAGTCAGAGTTCTTACAATCGCTAGCAGGTTTAACCATGGAACAGCATTATAACCATAATCTACTCTCATATAACATTCCATTTACAACTATGTATTATGTTATCTGAATTGCCAAATACCCCCCCCCCCCCAACAAAAAAAAACTCTGAATATTTCATCGAATCTTCCCAAAAAATCACTAAGCTTTGGCATTTCTCCTCTTTTCCAAATTTTCCGAAAAGGGTGTTTGTTGCTATGTATGACATGGATTCTGAACTGTTGCTGCGGCCTTTACTTCCGTTGTCATGGTTACTGTCTGATCGTGGGATAAACAGAATCGAATGAGTTGAAACTAATGTGCTCTCATGTTGGTTGCATGCTCTGGTCATCTAGCCTGCAGTTTCGCAGTAGATGAAACACGTTTCCCATCACTCCCCCGAACTAAACCATGACGGGCTGCTATGGGCCTATGCTACAGCCCTGAAAGTTTGTGTTAAAGCTCCGTAAAATATACAATATCCGCTTTTCCATTTGTTTAAGCACGGCCACTGTGACAGTTGGGGTCGCTATTTGCAGTCTAAAGCTGCCCAGTATGTGATTTTGCTTTGCTGAAGTATGTATAAGCGTGACAGCCGGGATTGTCCTTTCCATTCTACGACTGTTTACTTAGAGAAAAGTTCCAGCTGATTGAGCGTGACCATTTTAATTTAAACAGGGCAACCACACTAACAAATCCGGCCAGCTCCTAAGATAAGGCTCTATCAGGCAAAGTTGTGCAATAAACTTAAACGGAATATGGCTGTGAGCCCTGGCAGATTGCTGGCGTCCAATTTGTGGATTCTGGCCCTGTCTACACATCTGGGTCAGACCTCAAACCCAGAGGTTAGACTTCAATCTTGTTTGATGTGGAGCTCTAGAATCAAGTAACGTATGGCTTTTTTAAGTAATTAATTCCTTTGAAGCATGGCGAAATAAGGTTGGGAGTACAATTTACCTGGTAACTGAAATTGTCTAATAACTTAACTGGACTTATTTTGTACAACCTCAGCCGTGTCCGACCGTGTAGTTCAGTCGAGAGAGCGCTGAACGACAAATCTGACCCACCCTGGCAAGGTGGGTTCGAGACGCTTCGGCGCTAGCTATTTGCTTCTGACGGGGATGACCTGCGGCCGGGGTCAGTGGCCGCGTACAAGGTCAGATGAAGCCAGCGAGCCGGGTGGACCGTCCTCAGTCGTTAGGGGACGTTAAACATTCGACTCTACATTCTGCCGGTGACTAGAATTGCGTGATCGGATGCTTGGGTCAGGGCCCGCGCAACAAGCTTAGCGTGGGTCCCGATCTCGACAATCCATCCCATCAAAACATTCGAACATAATTTATTGTAAAAACTTGTACATACATACATACACACATCTCAGGAAAACGCAATACCGAAAGATGTTTTGGAATTCATAGAACTTCAAGTCAAGGTGGAGACTAGCCGGCAATACAAGCCTGATCAGGAGCTAGACGAAATAGTACGATCACTTTGTGATACAATCCTTCTTCAGTTCAGTTATACCAAATCGCCACAACCCAAATCGTCAAACATCTCACCGAATACATATTTGCCGGGAGTGCTGTGTCCTCAACATTTGACACGAACGACATGTTATCACACAGCAGTCCAAAAACAAACCTTGTGATGCTTGCGAATATGTTAAAACGAAGCAGACTGATTTTATGAGACCCCTGAGCAAAACAAATTTACACTAGATAGAATGAGATTCTCTGACGACCCGATACCCCCCGGTCAACAACATATGGTTGAGGAGCGAAATTTGATTCTACCACCACCGACGTGTCCCCCTCCCCCCTGATAAAATCATGGCTGCTACGTGCCTGGCCCATGGTGATATCAGAAGACACCTCGGCTGCAATATTTCTGCGTGCCTGGCTGTGTGAAAATCACCACGTCCACGTGCCGAGAGTCGTACTTCACAAAGCGTCGTGCCTGACAAGCATCGGCCGCCCTGAGCAGGACTACCGCCCGTCTCCGGTTGGCCCGAGGGGACGGTCCACACGGGTCGCCTAATGTGCCGGCCGACACGTGTCGTACACGTGCCGACACGCGTCGTACACGTCCAGCGTTGGCCGGCGGACACGTGCCGGGACAGCGAGGGAGCCGCGCCGCGGCGGGCAAAAACAGCAGCTGGCCGCGGAGAGCATGCCGCTTTCAGCTCCGGCCAGGCGGCATGATGCGTTCAGACCGAATCAGCAGCGCGGGGCGCTGAGTGGTGCGTCCCGGGGGCGGCGGGCTGCTGACATCTCCCCGCCCCTCCCCCTCCCGCCGGACACGGGCTCTGTCCACAGCCCGGTGTAACCCTAGTCTCGATCGGGGAGGAATAATGCCTCGTCCGGCCGCCCGACGCACGGCCCGGCCAAGTGTAACACTGAGGAATTGTGGCCAAATGAATCAGAAGAGAGGCGGCGATAGGACCGTCCGGCGTGTGACGGGGAGATAGTGGAGAGGGCGCAGAACGCCAGGCACTTTCTGCAGAGTATAGAGGAGAGCATTGTTGGATTGACAGGACCATTGCAGGCTCACGGTCTAACGTGAGAGAAGGAATAGGTAATTAATGCTGGCCACGTGCATTTTCGCATTGCGAAAATTGCATCACCTATACGAGTGCAGCAGTGAAAATGCATCTCACACTCACTCACATTCGTGTCAAATGTTGAGGACACAGCGCGCCCAGCGAAGATGTTCCTCCGCAACACCTAGGGAAGTTGCGTTTGTAGAAACATTATAAAACCAAAGCATTATAATACACGGACAACTATAAAACCCAAAAATAACCACAAATATTACGAATGATACGTGCAGAAAAAATCACTTCCACGGAATGTCTCTTGTCCTCAGTGCATAGGTAAACGCTCGTAGAACACACCCAAACGGGGAAACGCTCTTAGAACACACTCAAAAGGAGAAACGCTCATAGAACACACTCAAAAGGGGAAACGCTCATAGAACACACTCAAAAGAGGGGGGGGACAAAGCGACGCCCGTCACCTGCGCCCGTATACGTTCGACACCGTGCGCCGCACCGTCCTGCTGTCGGAGGCGGCAGTGTCGCGGAGATACAGCGCTCTAATGGGCGATCCCACGGCGGCGCTCAAACCAGAAGGCACGACCAATCAGCGACAGAGCCGCTATCTGCCCCACCGGAAGGACAGCACTTCCGGACAGATCTCATTTCCGGCCGAGAGCCGGGCGCCATGAGACTGACTACGCTGTGACAAGTGAGAAACGGCGGCAGGGCGCAGGGACGTCGGCGGCCGGAGACGTTTAAAATGTCCTGGTAGGCACGTCACAGTACGGGGAATACAAATGTCTTCTGGTGGAACTACACAATTCACCGCTAAATGCGCACGAATAAACAGAGTACAAATAATACAATTACGTCGCTTGAGTCAATGACCAGAGGCTTGAATTGGTAAATTAAGGCTCACGTGACACGTCGAAGGTCGCATGTCATTTGACAAAAATGATCCACAACGCAAAAGTAGACTAACGTCAATGACAAATGGGTATAATCATACAACCCAAGTGACGAACACGTTCGTCAAGATAATGATGATAATTTGGTCTAAGGGTGCACCAAGCTATTAACCCTATTAGTGGCCGGGGGGAGCAGATTCTGCCCCCCCCCCCTCCCCTCAGTTTTTTTCGCGGATATCTCCGGAACGGTTTGGAGCAGGCCCATCAAATTTTGGCACTTTTCCTGGGATATATTTCCACATATGGAGTCAAAATTTTGAGTTCTTAACTTGAATAGAGGCGGTTCCAGGGCCCGGTTTGTGGTGGGTTCTTCGGCGACATTTGGCGATAATACGGAGATGCGATCTTCACGGCTTCTTCCTAACTGCCTCAAGTATGAAGGAGTTACTTAGGTTTACGGCAGTGGCGGCGGAAGAGGGGGGGGGCAGTTGCCCTCCCCCCAACTCAGCCGAGGGGCGCTTTGTGTTTGGCAGGGGCTGCTGGCCAGCGAGGGGGCGCTCTGGCCGCCTGAGAGGGAGCGCTTTGGGCGCCTGAGAGGGGGCGCCCTGGCCGCCTGAGAAGGGGCGCTCTGGTAGCCTGAGAGGGGCGCTCGGCCGTCTGAGAGGGGGCGTTCTGGCCGCCTGAGAGGGGGCGCTCTGGCCACCTGAGAGGGGGCGCTCTGGCCACCTGAGAGGGGGCGCTCTGGCCGCCTGAGCGGGGGCGCTCTGGCCGCTTGAAAGGAGACGCTCTGGCCGCCTGAGAGGGGGCGCTCTGGCCGCGTGAAAGGAGACGCTCTGGCCGCCTGAGAGGGGGCGCTCTGGCCGCATTAGAGGGGGCGCTCTGGCCGCCTGAGAGGGGCGCTCTGCCCGCCTGAGAAGGGGAGCTCGGCCGCTTGAGAGGGGGCGTTCTGGCCACCTGAGAGGGGCGCTCTGCCCGCCTGAGAGGGGGCGCTCGGCCGCTTGAGAGGGGGCGCTCTGGCCGCCTGAGGAGGCGTTCTGGCCGCCTGAGAGAGGGCCCTCTGGCTGTCTGATAGGGCCCTCTGGCTGCCTGAGAGGGCGCTCTGGCCGCCTGAGAGGGGGTACTCTGGCCGCCTGAGAGAGTGCGTCCTGGCCGCCTGAGAGGGGGCGCTCTGGCCGCCTGAGGGGCGCTCTGGCCGCCTGTGTTTCAAGGCCTCATTTGGCCTCATGGTGTTTCAAGGCCTGGATTTGAAAGGAAATAGTATCCGTTCACGAAAACACATGCTAATTTGGATGAAGCAATATGCAAAACGTTTACATTTGATACACAAAAGCGTATACTTAATAACGCAGACCATAATTTAGCAGATTTGTAAATCGTGAGGTAGAAGAAAGGTCGATTGAAACCCTGGCAGATCTTTATATAAAAATATATTATTTAATGATAGGCAAGGCAAGAAAACATTTCATTTCGTTAGACAAAACGGTTGTGTATATCTATGCCAAGTTAAAGTTCCATCCGATTTTATCCAGTTTATGAAACACTTGTTTATGTTCCACTTCAAATTTGCTGTGACGTTTCACGCATCCCTATTTCAAAGCCAGGATGAACCATATAACATGTTACAAGCGCTTTGTGAAAAATAAAGATTTTGATTCGTTGGAACAGTTTCGTTAGAACGTTTTTTTGTGTCAGCATTTGTACGTGTTGTTGGAACATTTTTTATCCGTATATTATTTGGATCCGTTGGAACGGTTTCGTTAGAACGTTTTTTTCTCATCCTTCGTACGTGGTGTTGGAACGGCTTTTCTGCGTATAATTTGACAATGCAAGGGGTGGGGCCGGTGGGGCCACATTTGGAAGCGTTCGTACGTGGATCCGTTGGAACGTTTTTTTGTCTCTCGTTTTAACTTTTTTTTAGCGTTCGTACGTGTTGTTTGGAATGTTTTTCTCCGTATTTTGTTTACAATTGCATGGGGCGGGGCCGCGTAAATACATCGGACAACCTATTTACGCCGTAGGGCTAGGTTTTATCTACGAGATGGTCTGGGGGTCCGGGGGTGGCGACAGCCCCACCGGTAGGTCGCAGCGCAGCGAGCGAATGCGAATGGAGCGTTCTAAACGTGGGCCCCTGTCCCTGTGGCCGTAATTGCTGTAATGTTTAGGTCTGGTTCGATTACGTTATAACAATGTTGTAACAACAATTGTGTAATTACAATTTTGTAATTACAATTTTGTAATTACAATTTTGTAATTACAATTTTGTAATTACAATTTTGTAATTACAATTTTGTAATTACAATTTTGTAATTGCAATTTTGTAATTACAATTTTGTAATTACAATCTTGTAATTACAATTGTGAAAATTCCACTCACTTTTGGTGGATTCGAGAAAGGTCAGAGCATGAACAATTTAAAGGGAAATATTCTACCTTCCCTGCAAAAATGGAGTTGTCACTTGAAATCGACAGACTAGACCAAATTATATTGTAAATTGGTCACATTTTGCATATAAACATTCCTACTGAAAGATATGTCAAGTTAAAGTTGATAAGCGTTCCACGCTCATAACGGTCGGTACTCATAAGTACTTGGTAACGAATTCACTGACAGAGCGAAAATCCGGCGGGTGCGGCCGCACCCCCTTGGAACAGGGACTCGTCTAAGGAAATTTGACTGGGGGGCAGGCTTGAGATGCCTTATTTTCATTTCACCTGTTCTTGTCCACGAACAGTTACACTTACCCTTTTTCCATAGTCCATTGATATCGTTCCAACGGGCAGTAATATTCATAAAATTAATCGTTGTGCATTCAAACAATTGTGTTGAGATGATTGGTCACTTTTTTTTTCTCTTTTTTTTTCTTCACATTTTTGAGACAGAACAATTGTGTTGAGCAGACAAATTATACATTGTTATTAACCACCATTGACTGGGGAGCGTTTAACTCCCCCCCTGCCCCTCACGAACTTTCGCAATTGCTCACAACCAATAGCGCTATCAAAGTGAAACTTTAAGTACCTTTTCTCACATCAATTTTACGTCTTCCTGTGCAACAATGAAGCAATTTCGTCGAGAGAAAAAATCGTTGAGATATAGCGAATTTAGTGATGTCACTACACACGAGTTGGACGAAAAAAAATCAGCTAAAATGTAACAGACGTATAAAGACCATATTTTGAGAGAACAAAATGCCATCAAAACCTCAAAAGATACAAAATGGTAAGGGCTACAAAATTATTATCTCGGAGTTTTGAAAATGTTTTTTTTTACCCCAAACAAATTCAAAGAACTATTTCTTGAAATGCCCACAAATGAAATTTTTCAAAGATATTAAAAACCGTGCTAAATATTAGAGAACCACATATGGGCAATTCCTAAAAAAAAAACTATACAAAAACATTTTTGACTGACTTATGGATTTTAGTGAAGTATGGGTAACTCATGTCTCATGACGTATTTTTTAATTGTTTTGGAGTTTTAACCAGCTGAGAAGAAATGAACTTCACCGCTGCATTTCTGAGGTAAAACTGGCCCAGAAACATGCGTTTTTATTTATATTAATCAATTTCAAATTTTGACCTTATGTGACCTGACCCTGACTTGAGATTGACACTAACTTCACTTAAAGGGAGATAATCACCTTTTCCACAAAAATGGAGTTAGCACCTGAAATCGATAGACGAGGCCAAAATATGATGTAAATGCATCACATTTTGCATACAAACATTCCTACCGACTATATTGGCAGCTTCCTACCGATAAACGATCCACGCTTATATCGGTCGGTACTCAGCCCGGTAACCCGGTAACGAATTCAGTAAATTAGCCTCCCTACGCATTGCTATTTATCATGAAGGTATGCGATATGTTTCCTGCACTCTATCTTTTGCGAATATGTGCCAAATTTGTATAAACAATCAGCAATCATTTGAAAAAAAGTGCATTGACATCGACAGTTTAGCTTGGCTAGGCTTCGTCTGTAGGCTATTGACTGGCCTCCGATGCTGATGGGCCGGTCGCCGCCGATGCAACCGTTGTCGCCGCCGCCTCCGCCGTCGATGCTCCTGCCGCCGTCGCCGCCCTCACCAACACAGGCATCCTACTACAGTGCCAGTAAAGTAGGATAGGCGCCCGCGCCCTCTTCCCACCCGAGCCGACCCGGGACCGGTCCCTGACAGATTCTGCCGGGCCGGTCGGCCTGCCGGGCGTGTGGGTCGCCGACCCAGCTGGTCGACGGCTCGCACGCCCGACCGGTGGCGAGGCGGGCGCCGCTTCGCGAGGATTGGCCGCGGTGAACGCGAGGCGGCGCGGGCCGCCTGCGATATTCATACTGAATGTTGAAATGTATGAGTGAGTGTCTGTGGTGGTGACAAATATACGAAAAAAGAAAAGAAAAAAAATACAGTTTAGCTTGGCACCGGCCGGCCGGTGCCAAGCTAAACTACGTCGACATATTTAGTGTCGGCGATTTGTTTACAAGTGCCCATTCAACAACATTGAACAGATGGATGCATAAGCGTTGCGCTTTCCAATAGTGGAGGAAAAAAAACGATCATTAATTTTTCCAAACTTCCAACTTCGAATTAGGGAATAATTCTATTTAATTCTTAAATTTAGATAACAACATTTTAATACCATAGCGGTAGCCAAACAAATTGTTGCTAACAAAATGAAAAGGTGATTATCTCCCTTTAAATAAAGTCAGGTGGTAAAATGACTATCACTATCGAATTATACGTGTAAGGGCCCTTCGGGCCCTTACACGTATAATTCGATAGTGTATTCGATAGTGTATATTATGATAGTAAATATTATTAGTATTTCGAAAAAATGATTTTTTATGTTGAAAATATGCCCCTCTAAAAATATAGTGGGCCAAATCCAGTGATTATTTGTTTTGGTGGGGGTACCATATGCCCCCCTGATAAAAATTCCCCTTCCTGGAGTGAATCCTGGGTAGCCACTGTACCTACATGAAATATACATCATAGTTTAAAAATACCTACATTTTCTCTCTCACTTTATTGGTGTTACTTGCAGGAAGGTTCAAATGAATATGACGTGACATTCATGCATTAGTCATGTTACTTTGTTCTAAGGTTTCGGAGTAACGTCCAACACTAATCCATCCTTTTGTTCAGTTCATCTAAGCTCCAAAATATATGCTGAAAACTGGGAGTGATTATCTTTAAGCTGTGCGACTTTCAAAGATGGAATCAATTCGGCAAAACTAGCAGTGATAATGCCATATCAAAATGGGCATGCTTTTATTGAAAAATAGGCCTATTTGACCTGCGTCAGTTTCCGCTACTGTGTGTTTTCTTTCATTTTTAGCATATCGCAATGATCATGATACTTGTTATCGAAAGCTTTGCTAATACCTATGTCCTATAATAGCCGTTTTCACGAAGGATTATTGCGCTGAAAAGTTTCTGAAGGATTCTGAAAGTCTTTAGAAGAAAAAAAACTACACAACTTTTACATGCGATTTTTTGCTAGAAATGTCCCTCGTAATTTTGCAATATGCAGGTAAGAATAAAATATGTTGACAAAATTGTGGTTTGGTGGTAATAAGCAAGATAAGAATAGATAGAATCTTCCTGAAACTTTTCAGGAAGATGCTATCAATACTTATCTTGCTTATTACCACCAAACCGCAATTTTTTCAACATATTTTATTCTTACCAACATATTACAAAATTATTAGGGACATTTCTAGCCAAAAATCGCATGTAAAAGTTGTGTATTTTTCAAAACTTTCAGAATCTTTCAGAAACTTTTCAGTGCAATAATCCTTCGTCAAAACGGCTAATATAAAATATCGTTTGAGTTATTATTGTCATTATACACCATCTATCATGAATCAGTTACAATAACTATATATGTATATGTGTGTGCAGCTGGTCGCATGGCCTATAACAGGGGTGGAGCTTCTCCAGAAAAGTTGGGGGCTGAGCTGGGAAAATCGCTTAAAGTACCATGGCAATCCACAAAAATACAGATTTTCCTCCGATTTTCCTCCACGTCCTCGTCCAAGTTTGGGGGGGGGGGGCGTTGAAGCCACCTCAACCGAATAGAATCGGTAGGAATCCTATAACTTGGACAGAAAAGTTAAAATGTGCATCTCGCCAACAATTATAACCTGTTTAAACTTGCCCCCCCCCCCCCAGCGCAGTCCGACCAGAAGAGTCGCTGGGCAGATCGGAGGGGCTCCTGGGCAAGTCAGAGGGCCAGGACGGCCCTGGCTCCCTGGCTAGACAGAAACGGTCCCTGGGCCGGTCGGAAGGGCCCTTGAACATGCCGGATGAGTTCCTAGCCAGACTGGAGGAGTCCCTGGGCAGGTCGGAGGGCCCCCTGAGCATGTCAGCAGGGTGACAAAGCAGTCAGTTCAGTCCCTGGCCAGGTCGGAAGGACCTCTGAACAGGCCGAATGGCCCCTTGACACACTAGAGGGGCTTCTTGGAAGGTCAGAGGAGTCCCTGGTAAGACTGGAAGGGCCCAAAGCACGTAGATATCCCAGATGAAGATTAAATACACAGATAAAAAATATTAAAATCGGAGCTACTCCACAAGATACTCCACAATACAAATATTAAAACAAAAAAAATATACCGAACCGGACCGAACAGTCTTGGACCGAACCGGCAAACAGCCGCCAGCACTGCTACACTGAACTCTGTAATGTTACCCATCCTGCTCCACTGTATTCCATAGTCTCCCCACCCTGCTACACTGTATTCCATAGTCTCCCCACCCTGCTACACTGTATTCCATAGTCTCCCCACCCTGCTCCACTGTATTCCATAGTCTCCCCATCCTGCTCCACTGTATTCCATAGTCTCCCCATCCTGCTCCACTGTATTCCATAGTCTCCCCATCCTGCTCCACTGTATTCCATAGTCTCCCCACCCTGCTCCACTGTATTCCATAGTCTCCCCACCCTGCTCCACTGTATTCCATAGTCTCCCCACCCTGCTCCACTGTATTCCATAGTCTCCCCACCCTGCTACACTGTATTCCATAGTCTCCCCACCCTGCTCCACTCATACATTGAACTCTCAACACTCATCTGAGTCTCCATGCCCTGTTATACTGGACGGAGGTATAACAGGGCATATATAACATAATATATAACAGGGTAGAACAGGGCTCCCTGCCCTGTTTTACTGGACTCCAGTCGCCCTGCCCTGTTTTACTGGACTCCAGTCGCCCTGCCCTGTTCTACTGGACTCCAGTCTCCCTGCCCTGTTCTACAGGACCCCAGTATCCCTGCCCTGTTCTACTGGACTCCAGTATCCCTGCCCTGCTCTATTGTATTGTATTGTATTAAACAATTAGAACACTCTCCATTTTAAAATGGCTATTCCGAGTGTCGGGTCAGGGTTAAGAAGAGAGACATGTTAAAAGACACTCGGTATACAACACACAATAAGATCAGATGAATATAAAAGTGCACACGGGCTATATAAAATAAAACACACACGCACACACACACACACACACACGCAGTCACACACTCATTTTCCTCGCTTCACCCAACTAAAAGTTCGGACACTGCACGCTTAAAAGCCCCCAGGGATAAATCTCGAATATCCAGCGGGAGGCGGTTATATATCTGCGCCGTACAAAAAAGAAGGCGCCGCCTGCCTGCTTCGGTTCTCACGCGCGGGAGAGCCAGATCTGCGTCCTGCCGGGTGGTTCGAGAGCGAACTGGGCACCAGTCGCCCTGCCCTGTTCTACTGGACTCCAGTATCCCTGCCCTGTTCTACTGGACTCCAGTATCCCTGCCCTGTTCTACTGGACTCCACTCTCCCTGCCCTGTTCTACTGGACTCCAGTCGCCCTGCCCTGTTCTACTGGACTCCACTCTCCCTGCCCTGTTCTACTGGACTGCAGTCGCCCTGCCCTGTTCTACTGGACTCCAGTATCCCTGCCCTGTTCTACTGGACTCCACTCTCCCTGCACTGTTCTACTGGACTCCAGTCTCCCTGCCCTGTTCTACTGGACTCCAGTCGCCCTGCCCTGTTCTACTGGACTCCAGTCTCCCTGCCCTGTTCTACTGGACTCCAGTCGCCCTGCCCTGTTCTACTGGACTCCAGTATCCCTGCCCTGTTCTACTGGACTCCACTCTCCCTGCACTGTTCTACTGGACTCCAGTCTCCCTGCCTTGTTCTACTGGACTCCAGTCGCCCTGCCCTGTTCTACTGGACTCCAGTATCCCTGCCCTGTTCCACTGAACTCCAGTATCCTTGCCCTGTTCTACTGGACTCCACTCTCCCTGCACTGTTCTACTGGACTCCAGTCTCCCTGCCCTGTTCTACTGGACTCCAGTCGCCCTGCCCTGTTCTACTGGACTCCAGTATCCCTGCCCTGTTCTACTGGACTCCAGTATCCCTGCCCTGTTCTACTGGACTCCAGTCGCCCTGCCCTGTTCTACTGGACTCCAGTATCCCTGCCCTGTTCTACTGGACTCCACTCGCCCTGCCCTGTTCTACAGGACTCCACTCTCCCTGCGCTGTTCTACTATACACCACAGTCCCCTCGCTCACAAAGTCCCGGCCCTGCAGGCCGCGGCCTCACCACTGGCGGATCCAGCCTCCCAATATGGGGGGGGGGGACTAATTTCACTGGGGGCCTTCCGGGTCCTGAGCCACAGGGGCCTCTATATGACCTAAAGGGTACCCCTATTTTTTATGTCCGTGAAGTTTTTTTTAATAAATTTAGTCCGAATGTTTTTGAATGGGTGGATTTCCGAGGTCAGGTCCCGCGCTAAGCATAGCGTGTTGCGCAGGCCCTGACCCCACCACCCGATCAAGCAATTCCTGGCGTCCGGCAGAATTCAGAAGCGAAAGTTTTACGTGCCCGACATACCTGGACACGGTCCGCGCCGTCCTCTAACGTCACCTGACCTTGAGTGAGACCACTGCCACCGGCCACAGGCCATCCCAGTCAGGGGCAAATAGTGAGCGCCGAAGCGACTCGAACCCGGGCTGCCACTACCGGGTGAGGTCAAAAGCCTCCCAACTGAGCTACAGGAGCGGACGAAGTTAGCGTCATCGTCATCACACAACTCCAGCGTCAACTTTTTATTTTCCCCAAACTTCGTGCAAAGGTCATTCAGACCATGCTGATTCCAAAAATCAAGTCCATTTTGCGATAGCGATTGACCTAGGTCAAATTTGAGGTCAAACGAAGGGGAACGCGCTGGAGCCTAAAGTTACCGTCCGATTTGCTTTAAAATGGTCTCACACAATTCTTTGGGTCAAAATCTAGCGTGAGCGTAACTTTCAGGTCCTGACCTTTAAGGTCAAATTTCAGGTCAAAGGACCGGGAGCAGCGTTAACGGTTGATTAACCTAGAGGATCAATCGCTATCGCAAAATATACTTGATTTTTGGAATCAGCATGGTCTGATTGACCTATGTACGAAGTTTGGGGGAAATCAACCGTTAACGCTGTTTGTACTATCGTATGAACACAAAGTGACTTCTGGCCCTGCTAACTGCCAAGTAACGCTCACTACATCACCCTTCCCCGCCTTGTGATGCGGAATGCGACCACGCAGCAAAGCTCGATTATTTGTACTATCAAACGTGTTTCTAATTTGTCGCTCTGCTATTACGTTTAAGGACGTGTCAATTAAGTGCAAACATAAAATTGATGCATATTTGCCTCCAAATATCTCAAATTTTGTCATTTTACATGCTATTTTGTATACAAATAAGTTATTCGCTAATAACTTTTGACTGAATAAAGCTATAAGGGCACGTTAAACGTCATTTTGTTGTTAGGTATCATCAAGACGCGTTGAATACTGTGCAGCATGACCTCTTTCTGACATTTGATGACCTTGGCCTAAGGTCAAGGTCACGGCGCAAGGTCACCTTTCCAAATTTGACCCACACGGCGATGCTATATATCTTTGAACTTGTCTTGAAGATATGAATTCATTGGTATTCAAATAATTGCGCCATCGTTGATGATTATAAAGCAAACTGAGACATTTTCGGGCTTTCTTTACACCGAGAAGGAAGTTATGAAGTTACTATTCGACATTCAAATTAAAATGAATTCAAGAGTTGTCATTGGCGATCAGCCATTATTTAAGCACAATCGAATTCCTCGCAACAAGACAATTTTTAAGATACATAACATCGCCACATAGGCCACAATTGGAAAACTAACCTTGAACTTCGACAGTGACCTTAGGTGAAGGTCACCAAATGTTAGGAAGAGGTCATACTGCATATTATTCAACGCGTCGTGACGAAAATAAAAAAATGATGTCCATTTTACCTTTTTATCTTTATTCAGTCAAAAGTTATTGGGGAATAACATCTTTCACAAAAAGAACATACAAAATAACACAATTTAGCATATTTGAAGACAAATAACCATCAATTGTATTAATATGTTTGAACGACACTTCTTTACACTTAACAATAATAAAGTCAAAAATAGGAAATGCATTTGGCTTGGATATCCAAAAAAGATTTTTAAAAAAAATACTAACTTTGAAATTTAAGGTCAATGTCATTAAATGTCATAAAGACGTCATACTGCAAAGCATTCAACTCGTCTTGATGAGAACAGCAAAATGACGTTTACTGTACCATTCTAGTTTTGCTCAGTCAAAAGTTATTAGTGAATAACATATTTTTACATAAAATGGCATGTACAATGACAAACTTTGAGATATTTGGAGGCAAATATCCCTCAATTTTATTTTTGCACTTAATTGACACGTCCTTACACGTAAGAATAGCATAGCGATTCTTACGTGTAATGCGGAAAAATTAGAAACACGTTTGAGAAAAGGTATCCAAAAAGTTGTAATTTTTTTTTTAAATTTCGAAAACTTACTAAATTTCGAAATTTTCGAAAATGGCAAAAATCAACATCACCATGTTATAAAACAACTCATTGCCATTCTAATGACATAAAATACATATATATATATATATATATATATATATATATATATATATTGCTTCATAAATTCCCCGCCATATGGGCTGACAAAGATTGGCCTGCACAGTGACCTTATACAAATGTCCGAGGCAAAATCTCCGGAACCACTGCTTGCATTGCAATACAACTTTCACAGCACGCCTTAGCGCCCCATTTACCTCATATACCAATTTTGGTCCAAATCGGTGACATGACGGTGTCATTTTGCACTTTGTTTTTGTCGATTTGTCGTGACTACAGAAAAGAACATTGGGAAATATACTTTGTTTAACTGAACCCAGCTACAAAAAGAAGAACATTGGGAAATATATATATTTTTTAAACTGAACCTTATTGCCCTACTTAATACTAGTAGACGTATTCCACACAGCATAGGTACCTATACAAGGAAATTCACCCACGCGCTCCTCTGCCACCCAGCAGGCACCAGGAGACCAAAGCCTGCGACGCTGCGTGTAAAATTATAACTTACGTTGGTTGTGAATCACTCCAAAATAGCGTCAGACGCGCCACTTTCCCTATCCCTACTGCTACCAAAATGCTACCAAATAGAGGAAACACGAACGAGGCAAAAACAAGGATTTATTTCTTTCGCAAGAAGATATTTTTCGCAGGCAGTACCCATTTGACATTGCCAGTTTCAGCGGATTTTGAGGGGGGCTAATTTCTATTGCCGCCCCTGTCGAGCTTGGAATGGGAGGGGGGATTTTGCCCCTGCCCCCCCCCCCCCCCACCCCGGATTCGCCAGTGGGCCTCACTGCACTGACCTCATGACCCAGGACCGCAGTAGGCCGGTACACGCGTCAACAAACGCTCGGAAGGTTAGCAGGTCAGGCTCAGCGGTCAGGACCGCAGTAGACCGGCACACGCGTCAACAAACGCTCGGAAGGTTAGCAGGTCAGGCTCAGCGGTCAGGACCGCAGTAGACCAGCACACGCGTCAACAAACGCTCGGAAGGTTAGCATGTCATGATCAGCGGTCAGGACGAGCCAGCCTGGTACGTGGCTATGCTCATACCCTGATAGCGGCCGGCGTACGATGTCCGGCGGTGTGTGCACACCGGCCAAGGAGCGGCAATGAATTGTGCACACAGCTGGCGTGCGATCGAAGCACGGGTCAGGACCAGTGGGTCAACAGGGATGAAGGACAGGTCAGGAGCAGTGGGTCATTAGGACGCCGCGCCCCGACCCGCGGCCCAGGGGGGGGGGGGGGGGGGGGGGGTCGAAGGCCGGAGAGTCTCACTTCAGCGGCCGACAATGCTGACGTCTAGATACTGGACAGGAACTCATCCAGGCACGTAGCCAGGATTTCGTCCAGGGGGGGGGGGGCGCCTCGAAAGGGCCCCTTCCCGAGCGTTGAAAGGGCCCCTTCCCGAGCGTTGAAAGGGCCCCTTCCCAAGCGTTGAAAGCCCCCCCCCCCCAAAAAAAAAAACGCATGAAAAGGCACGTTACTAGGCTGGAAAATGCAGTATGACAGGTATGGCATGGGCCATACCAACGTTTAGGAGCTGGAGTTAGCAAACTGCCTCATCAACTTTGGAACCAGCGACACGAATTTGGAATCAGCTTGGAATATTTTTTTAAGCTCAAGACCTGGAACTCTTAAACAAATTGCGCCGCGGAGCGGCGCGAAAATTTTGAGTATTATGCCCTGGGTTGCTTTCTCATCAATGCGTCGCATTGCGTATGGTGCGGACCTCTAAAATTGCTATATTGTGCGTTTAAAGGTGCGGGGAAAAAGTGCTAAAGTGAACTATTTTTGCACAATAATATAGGAAAGTAGCAACATAACACATAAATGCGCCGAGAAACTGACCTATTTTTTTTCCTAACCCGCATATAATTGAATTTGTAGTTAAATTGCGCTGCGGAGCGGCGCGAAAATTTTAAGTTTTATTCCCTGTACAACTGTATTCTTACTGTTGAAAGGCCCAAGGTCCCTTCAGATCGTCTAGCGGCCCCTCTGACCTTTTCTACGCCCTTCCGACCTGTTCAGGGACTCATCTGGGATCCGCGAAGCGAAAAGACATGATGTGGAGTGGGTGATATATATAATACAAAGAGGGCTTACTCTACAGGAAAAAATAAAATCGGATCTTTCGGGTATATTGTAGCACCCTGACGAAGGGTGTTACAATATACCCGAAAGCTCCGCTTTTAATATTTGTATTGTGGAGTAAGTCCTCTTTGTATTTAATCTTCATCTGGGATCTCTACGTGTTTTGACCCTTCCGGTCTCACCAGAGACTCCTCTGACCTTCCAAGAAGCCCCTCTTGTGTGTCAAGGCCTGTGGCCTTGACACACAAGAGGGGCAGGCCGAATGGCCTTGTGTGTCAAGGCCATTCGGCCTGTTCAGAGGGCCTCCCGACCTGGCCAGGGACTGCACTGGCTGCTTTGCCGCCCTGCCGACATGCTCAGGGGCAGGGGCGGCGGATTGCGGGGCGCAGGGTACCCAAAATCCCCCCTCAAATTTAAATCCTGGGGAGGAGAAGGGTCATGTTGCCCCCAGATTGAGCAGGCTAAAATCTGGGGGGTGGGCAAAACTACCCTTTGCCCCCCAGGATTTTCGACTGGGGGGAATTTTGGGTACCCTGCCCCCGCAATCCGCCGCCCCTGCTCAGGGGCCCCTCCGACCTGCCCAGGGGCCCCTCCAGTCTGGCTAGGAACTCATCCGGCATGTTCAAGGGGCCTTCCGACCGGCCCAGGGACCCTTTCGGTCTAGCCAGGGGCCCCTCTGACTTGCCCAGGACCCCTCCGATCGGCCAAGCGACTCTTCTGGTCGTCTTGCGCTGGCTGCTTTGTCGCCATGCCGACATGCTCAAGGGGCCCTCCGACCTGCCCTGGAGCCCCTCCGTGCTGGCCAGGGGCCACTTCGGCATGTTCAGGGGCCCTTCTTAACCGCCCAGGGGTCCTTTCGGTCTGGTCAGGGGCCCCTCCGATCTGCGCAGGGGCCCTTTTAACTTTCCAGGGGCCTTCTGGTCTCTCCAGGGGCCCTTTAACCTTCTAAGGGGTCCTTCCGACCTAGCAAGGGACTGCGCTGGCTGCTTTGTCGCCTACATGCTCCGAGGGCCCTCCGACCTGCCCTGGGGCCCCTCCGTGCTGGCTAGGGGCTTATTCGGCATGTTCAGGGGCCCTTCTGACCCACCAAGGGGCCCTTTCGGTCTGGTCAGGGCCCCTCTGACCTGCACAGGGGCCCTCTTAACTTCCCAAGGGCCCTCTGGTCTGTCCAGGGGCCCTCCAACCTGCTCAGGGGCCCTTATGACCTGGAAAAGGACTGCGCTAGCCGCTTTGTCGCCCAGTCGACATGCTCAGGGGCCTCTCAACCTGCCCAGGGGCCCCTCTGTGCTGGCTAGGGGCCCATTCGACGTGTTCAGGGGGCCCATTCGACGTGCTCAGGGGGCCCTCTGACCTGCTCAGGGGCCCTTTCGGTCTGGCCAGGGGCCCCTCTGACATGCACAGGGCTCTTTTGAACGTCCAAGGGGCCCTCTGGTCTTTCAGAGGGCCCTGGTGGCCCTAAAGGGCCTCTGAAGTCCTCTAAAGTCTCTAAAGACCACGCTTCGTGTGGTAAAGAGCCTATGATATCGCGCTTCGCGCGGTCTCATCGGCTCTTTTCGGCGCGCGCAGCGCGCCGAAAAGGGCCCTCGCGCGCCAAAAAGGGCCCTCCTGGCCTCCAGGGGGGGGGGGGGCGGCCGCCCCCGCCGCCCTCCCCTTGGCTACGTGCCTGCACTCATCACGGGAAGAGTTCCACTGAGCTGACAAACACCGCGAGCAGCGGGCAGCCCCGGGGGTGGCAGCGCGTCGTGGCCACATAGCTGATCGGATAGCCCAGGAACGAGAACAGACTGGATCGCAGCACAAATGGTCAGAAGTTGTATCACTAGGCATGTCGCTGAGAAAGCGTCAAAGATAAAATTACAGCTAGGATAGATATAATTATATATAGAATAACATTGCTGCCAATGTGTTGATGTACTTCAAAGGAATTTACAAAAATGGTACATTTAAGGTAACCGAGAAGTCCACAGGCATAGTGAAGCAGCGTTAACGATAGGCAAACAAAATAATTTGAGTAGGATCACGAAAGTAACCATCATATGAGCAAGCCCAAATGTCAGTGCATTTAAGAATTAATTGTTTTTCTTCTACAAAATATGATAACCAAGAGTACAATTAAATCCATGCCTGCAAAGCAATTAAGTTCTTCTGTCAGAGTGGTGCTAAGCTAACAACTTAACTTAGCTTTGGCAAACCTCATTAATGCGTAGAGATGTTTTTGCCGAAGCTCAATAGGCGCCGATTAACAACTATGTCCCATTGCCACACCGTAGTGAGTTTGCCCAGGACAAACACAAACAGAGACGTGACAGAAATCGGCCAGCTAGGCCAAACCAACACACAGTGTCAACTGATGCCATTGAGTGCGTCGCCGGCGGCCCCGACAACGGCTTGTGGTGGTCCAATATTGGTAACCTTTCATGTCAGGTCTTTAATTCAGAGTCATGAACGATGTGCCACAAGAGATGGATATAAATGGCCTAAAAATGTCATCAGCATAGACGCAACCACCTTCCGAAAGTAGGTGGGGACGGAAGCACTTCGAAGTCGATTCTTGCCATGCAACGCCCATAGACGTAATGCTAAAATCCGAAAATGTTACTGGGGACTGACCCCTAGTGACCCCAGTGGTGGTTACGCGCCTGGTCATCAGGCACGCCTTGGAACTGCAGCCTATTCAATCGCTTGATCAAAGAAAATATGACAGAAAAATGAAGTGATGCGCTCATTGTTAGTCTGTCGGCACTACACTTGTGCATCGGAAAGAACATGTCTGTTCACTGCCTCTGTTCTTCCAGCACAATGTGTTTAAGAGCAGCCCCCCATTGCCTCTGTTCATCATTGCCTCTGTTCTTCCAGCACAATGTGTTTAAGAGCAGCCCCCCATGTTTGAGAGCTGAGCTGCACTTCACTATTCCCTTTGTTCCAGGTCCCGGCCACTTCTGCATCCGAGGCAGTGAGTAACGCAGAGAGAACAGCTCTGGTTTTTCGTTACATTAATAATATGGCCTGCCCAGCATACCGCGTTCAACGTTGATATATTATTTCCTATCCAATACAGCATGTCTTGTCCGATGTGCCACGGTGGTGGCATGTACCTAAGAGATCTCCGGTCATATTCCTCATCAGTGAGAGCAGTCGCCGCCGATCATCCCCGAGATACTGCCGCTGGACTTTGGCAGCAGCTTGGACGCCGTGCCCCGGGGCCGACCGCCGAGGGCGCGTCTCTGTGCTGACCCAGTGCTCAGTAACTACAGCGCGCCACCCTCAGAGCATTAGCGCGGCGACAATAAGCGAACAAATTAACTGGGATGTCCGCTGCGCCTAAATGCCCCGGTGGGACGGCCAGTAGTCTGGGTGGAGGGTGCCCGCGGCGCTGGACGGGGGACCAGACGGACTTATCAGCACCGTCAACAATAACCGACACAATTGCCGCGGCCCCCATCGGCGATTAGATCCTGCGACAAAAACGGAATACCGGATCAGGCCGGATGACGTTTTGAATTAGCGGCGCCGAACGCCGGCGTCTGGGGTGGGGGCCGTCTGATGGCCGCATCTGTTGCGTACACAACCGGATTAAATTCGACGTCATGGGTAACGTCGCTTCGGACATGCCTGCGTGAAACTGAACTCGACAGGATGACGAGCACACGACCGAGGCGTCCTGTTCGGGCGGAACAAGCCAATTTACAGTCTGAACGAGCCCCGCAGTGACCGAGGTCAGTCAACCAGACTGAGTCATGATGCGCTCAAGGTCAGCTCTTCTCTATGCGCACAGACCGTCATGAGCTACAAGCGTTATCGTGATAAATGCCCAGTGATAAATGCTCGTTTCCTCTGTTACATTGCTGGTTCCTGGAAGAAGTGTGCTTCTTCGGCATAGTGGTGACTGAAGTCATTTGCTAAATGCCCGTCAGAAACCGACAGGGCGTGTGCGTGCGAGTCGTCATTGTGACCGATGGGATGGTTTCCGGAAGCCTGGCTATGGCATTCCGGCTATCACTCAGTTCTGACAGACTACTGAGGGCTCCGGTACCTCCGTCCCCAGCTATCTCCAGCTCCCGTATCTCCTTCCCCAGCTATCACCAGCTCCCGTACCTCCGTCTCCAGCTATCACCAGCTACCGCATCCCCGTCCCCAGCTATCACCAGCTCCCGTATCTCCGTCCCCAGCTATCACCAGCTCCCGTACCTCCGTCCCCAGCTATCACCAGCTCCCGTACCTCCGTCCCCAGCTATCACCAGCTACCGTATCCCCGTCCCCAGCTATCACAAGCTCTCGTATTTCCGTCCCTAGCTATCTCCAGTATCTCCGTCCTCAGCTATCACCAGCTCCCGTATTTCCGTCCCCAGCTATCTCCAGTATCTCCGTCCCCAGCTATCACCAGCTCCCGTATCTCCTTCCCCAGCTATCACCAGTATCTCCGTCCCCAGCTATCACCAGCTCCCGTATTTCCGTCCCCAGCTATCTCCAGTATCTCCGTCCTCAGCTATCACCAGCTCCCGTATTTCCGTCCCCAGCTATCTCCAGTATCTCCGTCCCCAGCTATCACCAGCTCCCGTATCTCCTTCCCCAGCTATCACCAGCTCCCGTTCCTCCGTCCCCAGCTATCACCAGCTCCCGTATCTCCTTCCCCAGCTATCACCAGCTCCCGTACCTCCGTCCCCAGCTATCACCAGCTACCGCATCCCCGTCCCCAGATATCACCAGCTCCCGTATCCCCGTCCCCAGCTATCTCCAGTATCTCCGTCCCCAGCTATCACCAGCTCTCGTATCTCCGTCCCCAGCTATCACCAGCTCCCGTACCTCCGTCCCCAGCTATCTCCAGTATCCCCGTCCCCAGCTATCACCAGCTCCCGTATCCCCGTCCCCAGCTATCACCAGCTCCCGTACCTCCGTCCCCAGCTATCTCCAGTATCCCCGTCCCCAGCTATCACCAGCTCCCGTATCTCCGTCCCCAGCTATATCCCGTATCCCTGTCCCCAGCTATCACCAGCTCCCGTATCCCCGTCCCCAGCTATCACCAGCTCCCGTATCTCCGTCCCCAGCTATCACCAGCTCCCGTATCCCCGTCCCAAGCTATCTCCAGTATCTCCGTCCCCAGCTATCACCAGCTCCCGTATCCCCGTCCCCAGTTATCTCCCGTATCCCCGTCCCCAGCCATGGGTCGAGCTCTGACCTTGGCAGGTCGCCAAATCCATCACGCTGAAACGCGTTCAATCGCACCTGCCCGAATGGCCGTCATCTATTACCGCTGCTAATGAGCCGGCCGGGATAGTGTCGGCTTTTCTAATGGCCGGCTTGGCAGCTCGATCCGACCGATGTCAGCCTGACGTATGTACAGCGACAGATGCGTCAATCGTGCAGGCCAGATTCGTGGCCGCCCACACGGCGTGGCCAGGCGCTCGGACAGGGCGTTTCTGGACGTGCCAATGGCTCGCGCCGGCTTCATTCATCATGCCCTTACAGGAACCGTTGGTGTGCAGACCGTTTGGACTGTAGGGGTCGTCGTGTCCGACCTTTGGCTGCAGGTTTTGGAACATGAGGTGCCTGGCACGCGTTCCTGGCATTGACGTCACGCCACGCCGTCTGGACAAAGTGTGAATGGAGCTAACGTTTCACGGAAAATGATAGCCGTCAATCATTTCTATTCCTGCGCCTTTCGACACGGTGGATATTTTTTAACGGCATTGTGGTTTGTGGGTCCTACCGTCCTTATCGTTAATATTATTGTGTACTGTGTGGGCAATGTGCCTTTAAACTATTTTACCTGTGAACAAAACATTTCAATTTTCTTTTCTGTAGAAAATATACTAGAATAATAACATAAATAAGAATTAATCTTTTATACCCAATCTTCCGTGGTTTCGTGTTGGTTCCGATTTATTTTGACATACGGTATTTAGCCATTGTGTGAGGGGGATAGCTGTTGTGAGTGGCGATAATTGCTGGCTGTCACCACCAGCAGTGGCGGCAGTCCTTTGAGAGCCGGGCCGAGTGTCGAGGCGTGCCGGCCGCGCCTGAATACGCCAGCCACGACTCACGAGGCTCTGATGGCTCGCGCCCTCAGGCGTCGGCGGAGGGCGGGGCCGCGGCTCCTACGCCGTAATCGGCGCGGTCACGAACGCCCCGCCGACCGCCGCCAGCCGCCGGTGGATCTCTGATAATCGGGTGGCGCTGGATACAGGTGGGCTGGATCAGGCGGGACTAGATATAGGTAAGCTGGATCAGGTAGGGCTAGATACAGATTGACTGAATCAGGCAGGGCTACATACGGCGGGAATGAATCGAATGGCAGTTGATATAGCTGGGCTGCTCCGATAGCGGGCCAGACTATTCTCCACCGTCCCCGTCCCCAACTCTGACTCTGACCGGCCCGTCCAGCTGCAGCTGCAGGCAGAACAAAGCCCTGCAGTGGCGGCCGGCGGCTCCACTCCGGTCACATTAGCAGCTGTGGCTGGGCCGGCTGTGGCCAATAGCCGTCATCGCCGGGCGCCCCGTGACGGCCGGCGCCGTCACTGCCTGGTCACGTAACGCCAGCGCCGGTCACGTCACGCCCCCAGGGAGCAGTTCCCGGGGGAAGGGGTCGCCTGGGTGGCGGCAGCAGGCTCGGCGGGGCCAGGCAGGGTGACAGCTGGGGTAACGGCAGCCCAGACCAGGGCTGGCTGGGGCGGCGGCTGGGGTAACGGCTGTCCAGACTGGGTCTGGGTCCGGCTGGGGCAACGGCTGGGCCCGGGCAACCCAGCTCCGGAGGTACTCGGAGGAGGTAGAGGAGGTAGCTCCGGAGAACCAGCGGCGATCAGGTGGCCGTAACGGCCGAACGCCTCGGCCCTTCCGGCAGTTTGGCGATAGAGCTTCCTGTGGCCATTTGGGCCGAATTGGTTCCGGCGGCGGCAGCCCGCTGCGTTCGCGGTAATGGCGGTGGCCGGGGACGGCGGCCGCGTCTCAGAGATAGGCTGCAGCCAGCCGGCGGCGCCCGGGAGTCAGAGGCTGATGTGGGTAGCAGCAGCATCCAGGGCAAGGTCACAGCAGGGAAGCTGTCTGTTTGGAAACATGTCCCGTGTGCGAAGGAAGTGGATTGCATTGTGAAACGACAAAAGAAAAAGGCTCATTATCTGTGTGGCTTCAAAGTTGACTGCAAACTGAGAACAGCTGAACCTGCGACAAATGCTACTGAATCTGCACGAGCAAGAACCATTGCTAAATCATCGTTTAAGTTTATCGAACATAGACGAAGAAATAAAACATGGGAAACTAGCACGATGCGGTCGCGGGATATCTCTGTCTGCTACAAGGTGGGCCAGAGAGAAGCGCCTCGACATTTTTGTCCCGTGCCACATTTATGCTTTTGCATAACTACTGAATGCAAATCAGTAGCGGATCCAGGGGGCTGAAGCCCCCTGCCTTAGAAAACGGCGCCCTCGGGTACCGCGGCGCCGAAGGCGCCGCGACGCCGTTCTTGCAAAGGATTTGCCGATGCCGAAGGCGCCGTAGCGTTCTCGGGAGGCCGCCAGGGCGCCCTTGTGTCTACCGACAGCGTCGCAGCACTCTTGAAAGGCGCCCTGGCACCCTCATAAGACAGCTTGCCGGCCTCACAACGCATTATTCCGCCCTCCGAAGGCATCATGCCGCCCTCGGAGGGCATCATGCCGCCCTCGGAAGGCATCATGCCGCCCTCGAAAGGCACCATGCCGCCCTCGGAAGGCATCATGCCGCCCTCGGAAAACATCGTGTCCGCCCTCGGGAAACATCGTGTCCGCCCTCGGAAAACATCGTGTCGCCCTCGGAAGACATTGTGCTGCCATCGGAGTGCATTATGCAGCCCTCGGAAGATGTCTTGTCGCGCTCTGAAGGCATCTTGCCACCCTCAGAGCACATCATGCCGCCCTCAGAGCGCAATATGCCGCCCTCGGAAGGTATCCTGCCGCCCTCAGAGCGCATTATGCCGCTCTTGGAAGGCATCATGCCGCCCTCGGAAGACATCTTGCCGCCCTCGGAAAACATCTTGCCGCCCTCAGATCACATTATGCCGCGCTCGGAAGGCATCATGCCCTCCTCAGAGTTCAGAAAGCATTATGCCGCCCTCGGAAAGCATCATGCCGCCATCGGAAAACATCTTGCCGCCCTCGGAGAACATTATGCCGCCCTCAGAGTGCAATATGCCGCCCTCGGAAGGCATCCTGCTGCTATCAGAGCGCATTATGCTGCTCTTGGAAGGCATCATGCCGCCTTCGGAGACATATTGCCGCCCTCGGAAGGCATCTTGCCGCCCTCAGAGCGCATTATGCCGCCCTCGGAGCGCATTATGCCGCCCTTGGAAAGCATCATGTCGCCCTCGGAAGACATTTTTCCGCCCTCTAAGTGCATTATGTCGACCTCGGAAGATGTATTGTGGCCCTCGGAAGGTATCATACCGCCCCCGAATGGCACCTTGCCGGCCCGAAAGCGATGTGGTGTCCCAGCGCACTCAGAATGATGGCACCCTGACGCCTTCAGTTTCCCTCCGACAGCGACCTGACACCCGTGACCTTCGAAACCAATAATACGCTTTTGCCCCCCTCCCCCCATTCCCGATAGCGCCTTGAATGGCGCCTATGAAGAGGCCTGAACCCCATGAAATAACCGTGACACTTTTGTAATATGCCTGGCGAGGCGTTGAAGGTGCTGACGTATTGTACCTTTCACACTCGGGGCGCCTCAAAATAGTTTGGATGAATGTCCAATGTCCATGATGTCCATAGCTCCACATAAACGTTTTCAGCGTCGGTCACCGATTTTTACGCGATTTGGTCCTAAGGACTAAGTCAAAACGAACCTCTTGCTTTAAAATATCAGGTCCATTTTGACCTTACTGGTTCTCCTTCAAGATCAAATTTAAGGTCAAACGACGGGGAACGCTGTAACGCCCAAAGTCACCGTCCGATCGCGACAAATTGGTCTCAAACGATTCCTTGTGCCCAATTCCAAGATGACAAGAATGTTCAGAGTTGTGCCCCGTGATTTCCAAGGTGAAGCCCCGTGACCTTTAATGTCAACATTAGGGTCAAAGGACAGGATTTTCCCCGTCCTTTCCATTTCCAGAATGACAAGCATTCTTAGAGTTGTGCACCGTGACCTTCAAGTTAGCGCCCAAAGTTGGACGCTGCAGCGTTCCCTGACATTTGACCTTGAAGGTCACGGAGAACAAATTTACTCTAAGAATACTTGTGATCCTGGAAATGGGCACGGGTATCGTTTGAGACCATTTGTGTTGCAATCGGACGCAAACTTTGGGCGCTACAGCGCCCCCCGTCCTTTTACATTGAATGTGACCTTGAATGAGACCTGTAAGGTCAAAATGGACCTGATTCTGGGAAACAGGAGGTTCGATTTGATCTTGAGACCAAATGTCCAATTGTAAAATCGGTGACCGACGCTGAAAACGTTTTATAATCCCCTTGGAGGCATAATACATCTTCCGCATAAGGCAAATTGAGATTGTAAGCAAAGGTCAAGCCGTCAAGGGCAGGTCAGAAAATATAACTATTGGCAAAAGGTCTACGAAAGTCATGCGACACATGTTTTTGGGGTTATTTTACACGTATAATTTAATAGTAGTAGCCAATTTTACACCCTGACCCCATATAATGGCCCTTAGGCGAAGTTCAGGTCAAGGTCAGGTTGCATAGGGTCAAAATTTGAAATTGACTAACATAAATAAAAAAGTCATGTTTCTAGACTAGTTTTGCCTAATAAATGTAATGGTGGCATTTATTTGCCTGTATCTGGTAATTAAAAGCCATAAAATGCAATTTCAACAAATTACGTCATGAGTTAATCATACTTGGGAGCCATGAGTCAGTCAAAAATAAAGATTTTACATTGAAATTTGGTGTGGGTATCGTTCATACTTTGTTATGCAATATATATTCCGTTTTTTATATCTTCGAAAATTTAGATTTTGTGGGATTTTTTCTAAGGATTTTTTTTTTTGGAGGGGGGATCAAGAACTAACCAAAATGTAAATCCGAGATAGCCATTTCGAAGAAAATCCCATTTTCTTTCATTTTACATTTTTCAATTTGCTTTACAGCTCGATTTTCTACGGTTTTTCAAACATTTATCGTTTTCCACCAAAAATGGCATGACCTGACGTCACTAAAACGTCATTATCTCCCAAACTACTTCACTAATTTCAAAGACATCAGTTGGGAAAACTACGAGGAGGCAATCTAAAAATAATCGATCAAAAATTAGGTCGTGACTTCATCAAAATGGGCGGAGCATGCCCTTATAAGGAGATCCGATCTAAAAAAAGAAGAAGATTTTTCCCTGATATTTACACCTTAAAACACCATATCACCCCTCAAAAATTGTACATCATCCCTTATTTTTTTTCTCGGTTGAAACTGCACGAATCGCGCCATCATATTTTCTTGTACTTGTATGATCAGATCCCTACTTTGGCAGATATGGCCAAAGTAAGGGCCGGCGATCTCAATTTCGGCACTCGCAGCAGCCTCTGCGATCTAAATTTGCATTCGCCACCTGACTCCACGATCTACAATTGGATTAGCTGGCTGGCGACCGATCTAAAAATGTATTTCACGCTGTGGTCGTTGCGTCGCGGAATCAATATTTAGGTCGTCATTTACAGTGGAATAAGGGCAATTGCCGAATCTGTTCACATTTATTATTCCGATATATTGATGGACAACATGTTCTCCAATACTGTTTAACCTCCGAGTATGCGAATGTTTTTTTCGAATTGGCCTAATGCCATAGGCCTCACAGTTTGATACTGGCATGTATGCCCAAATATGGGCATAACAAAATATACAAATTGATTGATCTATTTTTGATCTCCTCTCTATAGTTTGCCCAACTGACATGTTGAGAGAAGACGTAAAATGGATGCAACATATGGTACGGAACGTTTCACGTCAATATCTATCATAGTTTTCAAGATATTGAGAAACTGCCCCCTCCCTCCCTCCTCAATGCCTCCCCCCCCCCCCCCCCGGCCGCGGGTATATTTGACACGTTTAATTGACATATTGGATTGGCGCCCCTCTGGACCATGCCGCCCCTGTCACCGAAGAAAAATGCAGCCCTCGGGCCTGAAGCCCCCTGCCTCAGAAAATCCTGGATCCGCCCCTGATGCAAATCATATGGCACGATGAATTATCACCCCAAAAAAAACTGACATTTGGACCGACAAGCAAAAATCGTTTTGAGTTGAGACGTACTTCTCGACAAAATGTCTCTACGAAAAAAGGCGACACTACCAAAAGAAGTTCAATTTGGACCACCGAAAACTCGATATCACTGCTGGGAGAAAGTCTATCTCCAAAGTCAAGTCAAACTTCATACGCTATAAGTTTGTGATCCCACGGCGCAATATACTTCATTCACTCGTAGTTCATTCACAAGCACAATTGTCCTGATGGATTGCTACAAAACCTGGTAGTTATATTTCTGACGTTTTAATCCCATCAAGTGTTACGAGCAGGGATGATTGCTTAATGTGGCTGTTAAAATGCCACCACTCCATGCAATTGAATGGATGATGTATGTGTGTAATGAGTAATGAGGCAATATAAAGTGAAATATGTAGTTAATGGCAACAATTGCAAAAAGATGCAAGAGGTACGGACTAATTTCAAATACTGTCGAGCGTTTGTAACAGGTGTCATAACGACTGCAGCACACGGCATGGCCTCGACAAGGGTGCTACCATGGGTAATTTGGCGACATCCGTCAATGACGAGTAATGCCTCTATACCACTCAATACCCATCTATACGTTTCCATACATTTATATAATTGCACATTGTCATGGTTTTCATCTTAAGCGCATTGGTTATAGCTAATAAAGGCTCTCAATTGGCTTGTGCTTCCAATATAAATTGTCTCGGCTGCACGATAATCAGTACCTAATGGATGCAGTAACCCCAGTCAGTAACCCCAGCGAGGGGTACCAGGTAGGTCAAGTCGGTTGAAGAGCTTCAGCCGACTTGACATACCCGACCTACCTGACATACATCACCTGCCTGTTCGATATATATGACCTACATGACCTAAATGACCTAGTTGACCTAGTTGACCTAGTTGACCTAGTTGACCTACCTGACCTACCTGACCTACCTGACCTACCTGACCTACCTGACCGACCTGACCTACCTGACCTACCTGACCGACCTGACCGGCCTGACCGGCCTGACCGGCCTGACCGGCCTGACCGGCCTGACCGGCCTGACCGGCCTGACCGGCCTGACCGGCCTGACCGGCCTGACCGGCCTGACCGACCTGACCGACCTGACCGACCTGACCGACCTGACCGACCTGACCGACCTGACCGACCTGACCGACCTGACCGACCTGACCGACCTGACAGACCTGACCGACCTGACCGACCTGACCGACCTGACCGACCTGACCGACCTGACCGACCTGACCGACCTGACCGACCTGACCGACCTGACCGACCTGACCGACCTGACCGACCTGACCGACCTGACCGCCCTGACCGACCTGACCGACCTGACCGACCTGACCGACCTGACCGACCTGACCGACCTGACCGACCTGACCGACCTGACCGACCTGACCGACCTGACCGACCTGACCGACCTGACCGACCTGACCGACCTGACCGACCTGACCGACCTGACCGACCTGACCGACCTGACCGACCTGACCGACCTGACCGACCTGACCGACCTGACCGACCTGACCGACCTGACCGACCTGACCGACCTGACCGACCTGACCGACCTGACCGACCTGACCGACCTGACCGACCTGACCGACCTGACCGACCTGACCGACCTGACCGACCCTACCTGCCCGACCGACCTGGCCTCACTGTCCGACCTGGCCTACCTGGCCTACCCTACCTGTCCGACCGACCTACCCTACCTGTCCGACCTGCCCGACCCGCGGCCGTCTGCCCCGCGCCCAGTAGCCGCTGATTACCGTCATTTGTATTCCTTGTGCAGCCGGCGGTGACGGGGTGACAGTTTCGCCGCGCGTCAGTAATGCACGATCGGCGTGAGCGCCGCGCGCGGGCGGCCCTGCCCCTTCCTGCATACTGCATATACCGCCCGACGGCCGACGGCCGGGCACGCGCACAATCATTGCCGCTAAGTGTTGGATAATGGACCAATTACGGTGACAAACTACGGCAGAAGCAGAATGTGGACACGTCAAAAGTCAGGTCGGTCAGAGCGAGCAGCCACAGTCTGCACCCCGCACACCCAGCGCGAGACGAGGCCTTGGGAACAGTTGGGTAGTTGGGCTGTTTGGGTGAATTTATCGGACTTGTTCATTCATAAATTGGTCCGCTTCCGGGCTGGAGGAGACGCATGTCCTGTCAGGTTCTGAATTGTTGTGTGTACGCATCTGCTGACCAAACGTCATCTGACGCTGCCGCCACCACAGCCACGTTCAGTGACGCAAAAATAACACCAAACGTCATCTGACGCTGCCGCCACCACAGCCACGTTTAGTGACGCAAAAATAACACCAAACGTCATCTGACGCTGCCGCCACCACAGCCACGTTCAGTGACACAAAAATAACACCAAACGTCATCTGACGCTGCCGCCACCACAGCCACGTTCAGTGACGCAAAAATAACACCAAACGTCATCTGACGCTGCCGCCACCGCAGCCACGTTCAGTGACGCAAAAATAACACCAAACGTCATCTGACGCTGCCGCCACCACAGCCACGTTCAGTGACACAAAAATAACACCAAACGTCATCTGACGCTGCCGCCACCACAGCCACGTTCAGTGACGCAAAAATAACACCAAACGTCATCTGACGCTGCCGCCACCACAGCCACGTTCAGTGACGCAAAAATAACACCAAACGTCATCTGACGCTGCCGCCACCACAGCCACGTTCAGTGACGCAAAAATAACACCAAACGTCATCTGACGCTGCCGCCACCACAGCCACGTTCAGTGACGCAAAAATAACACCAAACGTCATCTGACGCTGCCGCCACCACAGCCACGTTCAGTGACGCAAAAATAACACCAAACGTTCTCTGAGCCCCGCCACCACAGCCACGTTCAGTGACGCAAAAATAACACCAAACGTCATCTGACGCTGCCGCCACCGCAGCCACGTTCAGTGACACAAAAATAACACCAAACGTCATCTGACGCTGCCGCCACCGCAGCCACGTTCAGTGACACAAAAATAACACCAAACGTCATCTGACGCTGCCGCCACCACAGCCACGTTCAGTGACACAAAAATAACACCAAACGTCATCTGACGCTGCCGCCACCACAGCCACGTTCAGTGACACAAAAATAACACCAAACGTCATCTGACGCTGCCGCCACCGCAGCCACGTTCAGTGACACAAAAATAACACCAAACGTCATCTGACGCTGCCGCCACCACAGCCACGTTCAGTGACACAAAAATAACACCAAACGTCATCTGACGCTGCCGCCACCACAGCCACGTTCAGTGACGCAAAAATAACACCAAACGTCATCTGACGCTGCCGCCACCACAGCCACGTTCAGTGACGCAAAAATAACACCAAACGTCATCTGACGCTGCCGCCACCGCAGCCACGTTCAGTGACGCAAAAATAACACCAAACGTCATCTGACGCTGCCGCCACCACAGCCACGTTCAGTGACGCAAAAATAACACCAAACGTCATCTGACGCTGCCGCCACCACAGCCACGTTCAGTGACACAAAAATAACACCAAACGTCATCTGACGCTGCCGCCACCACAGCCACGTTCAGTGACAGAAAAATAACACCAAACGTCATCTGACGCTGCCGCCACCACAGCCACGTTCAGTGACACAAAAATAACACCAAACGTCATCTGACGCTGCCGCCACCACAGCCACGTTCAGTGACACAAAAATAACACCAAACGTCATCTGACGCTGCCGCCACCACAGCCACGTTCAGTGACACAAAAATAACACCAAACGTCATCTGACGCTGCCGCCACCACAGCCACGTTCAGTGACACAAAAATAACACCAAACGTCATCTGACGCTGCCGCCACCACAGCCACGTTCAGTGACGCAAAAATAACACCAAACGTCATCTGACGCTGCCGCCACCGCAGCCACGTTCAGTGACGCAAAAATAACACCAAACGTCATCTGACGCTGCCGCCACCACAGCCACGTTCAGTGACGCAAAAATAACACCAAACGTCATCTGACGCTGCCGCCACCACAGCCACGTTCAGTGACAGAAAAATAACACCAAACGTCATCTGACGCTGCCGCCACCACAGCCACGTTCAGTGACACAAAAATAACACCAAACGTCATCTGACGCTGCCGCCACCACAGCCACGTTCAGTGACACAAAAATAACACCAAACGTCATCTGACGCTGCCGCCACCGCAGCCACGTTCAGTGACACAAAAATAACACCAAACGTCATCTGACGCTGCCGCCACCACAGCCACGTCAGGTGACCGAAGGATAATACTGAGTGCCATGCTACACTGCCATCATCATGGTCTCATTTCACGGATAGAAGAAGGGTGCCAGTGCCAATAATTGTCCGTCCGCACTCGGCAGACCATTTCGTTCCCCGCGGCAGTTTGACATTAAGCTTTGACTTTAAGCGGCAGGCAGACTTCAAGCTGTGGTTGATCTATGAGGCTATGCAGACTGGTGTAAGTGTGACGTTCAATGGCTGACGCAGTGGCCAGCCAGCGCACGCCAGGCAAGAGAGCGAGAGGCGGGAGGAGGAGACTGAAGTATGAGTCAGCAGTTCATCCACATTAAGTTTACGGTAAGCCAACCGTACAAGTAGATGGGATGATTGTATTACCTCCATGTTTGATAGGATATACCATGCCCTAAGCTGAACTTTGGTAATTACGGTAGCTTGTCTAGAATGCATTTGCTATACTGTATGATTTAAAATTAAATTTTGGTCTGATAATGGTGTGGTTATCAGACCAAAAACTACTTCTAAAGCATCGAATCAGCAAGGTGGGTAGATGTAAAACTATATTTCCTGTTTATGTTTAGGTTCACGCAGGGGCGCAGCCAGGGGGGGGGGGGGGGGCAAGGGGGCAATTGCACCCCCCCCCCCCCCCCTTACGGGTCACAGGGGCCCCACCGATATTGGCCCAGATACCATTTGCATTAGCTAAATGGCTTTCAAAAAGCCACAGAGGAGCCCTCAAACTAGGCAAGGGTCACTCTGTTGCATGGCAAGGGCCCCCAGAGACACTGAAGGGCTTTCGAAGCCAGCCCAGGGGCCTCTTGGGCATGTCCAGGGGCCATTCAGCCCACCAAAGGGCCCACAAAACTGTCCAGGGGCCTCTCGAGCATGTCCAGGGGCCATTGAGCCCACTTAAGGGCGCAAAACCTGTCCAGGGACCTTTAGAGCATGCACAGGAGCCCATTGAGCCCACTCAGGGGCCCCCAAAAACCTGCCCAGGGGCCTCTAGAGCATGCCCACTTGTACAGGGGACAATTGAGCCCACCCAGGCCCCACAAAACCTGCCCAGTGGCCTCTCGAGTATGTCCAGGGGCCCATTGAGTCTGTTCAGGAGCCTCTCGAACCTGCTCAGGGGCCATTAGTCTTCCCAGGGGCTCATCGAGTCTGATCAGGGGCCTCTCGAACCTGCCCAGGGGCCATTAAAGCCTGCCCAGGGGCCTCTCTAGCTTGCCCAGGGGTCCATTGAGTCTGTTCAGGAACCTCTCGAACCTGCCCAGGGGCCTCTCGAGCTTTCCCAGGGGCCCATTGAGTATGTTCAAGGGCCCCTTGAACCTGCCTAGGGGTCATTAGAGTCTGTTCAGGGGCCTCTCGAGCTTTCCCAATGGTCCATTGATCCTGTTCAGGGGCCTCTCTCGAACCTGCCCAGGGGCTATTCGAGTCTGTTCGGGGACCTCTCGGCTTCCCGATGGGCTATTGGGTCTGTTCAGGGGCCTCTCGAGCTTATCCAGAGGGCCATTGAGTATGTGAACGGGGCCCTCCAGCTTCCCAGGGGCTGCTAGCCGTTGCCTGGAGCGCCTGCTATAGCTGGAGCGCCTGCTAGTCGTGGTCAGCGCGGTCATAATGAGCGGTACTGTGCTGTATTATATGTGCTTGTGTATTAATGTGTTTATACAAATTTGGAAATTGGGAAAGTGAATTTCATTAAAGGGAATGTTTCACCTTTCTGAAAGTTCTCAAATATACGCTGGTTGTAGTCAAAAATATGAAGTAAGTGCTGCTGAAAACGATGGTGATATTTTTCTCTAAAAAAGTCACTTAACTTGATACATTTATTTTATAATTTGGGATGATGACGTCATTATTGAGCTATAGACCGCCGCTGATTGGCTGATAAAGTAGGATTGGCTGACAAAGTGGCTGTCAGCCAATCAGCGGCGGCACTAGCCTAGACCCCATTTTGAAAATGCGAAATTCAATTGCTTAAAAACGGTTAAGTTTTGGGGAAAATGACCTTAGTATTTTGAACATCTCAATAACGGTCAAAGACAATGGTCTCAGTTCAAAACCAATACTCAGTTCAAAGACTCAGTTCAAAACCAATACAAAGGTGAAACATTCCCTTTAAGTGTCTGACAGAGGATCTCCTTGTCGTTAATTGCTGGCCCCAGGGCCCACTCCCTTTATAAAATATTCACTTGCAAGCAGGCTACATGTTTAGCTAGTCTGCAGAGTTCCGAAAAAGGCGACGCGAACTCAAAGACGAGGAGCTCGGCATCCAGAAGCTGCTCCAGCGGTGCCCAATTTGCTGGACCGAAGAGCTAATAGTGGGAACAGGCCAGGACCATCTCTCCAAGCCATCTCCCCCCAGGCTCCTCCAGATCCGCAGGGACCATTTATGCGCGGAAAAGTAGTTCTGTCTCTTGCTGCTTTCAAACCATTTGCACTGTTACCAGTTGTTTGCTAAAGTTCTGTACATATGTATACATTACATTTATTATTATAATATGTACTATTGAGCGCTGACTGCCACCGGTCATCGTGATTTACTATCCGAGGCTAATGTATATGAAAAACTACTTTCATTTCAATATTTTGCATCATACCGAGATGTCAAGGGCGGATTCAGGATATTTTAGGAGGGGTAGCCGCAGGCCAATTTAGGGGCGCCTTCCAAAAATCTAGGGGCGCCTTCCAAAGAAAGGGCGCCGTCACTGACCGAAAGGGCGCCGTCACTGGCCGTAAGGGCGCCGTCACTGGCCGGAAGGGCGCCTCGGGTCAAAAGGACCAGGTCATGACCTGTATGACCTGATACTCGGTAAGTTACTTTCAACTGGGTGTCCAAGCGGTCCATAGGGACGCTGCGTGCTCACGGGCTGTCCATCGCCGGCCGCCTGGCGGCGCCCGGCGACAGACAGCCCGTCGGGCGCCCTTCTGGCGGGGGGGGGGGGGGCGGGCGACCGCTGCGGCCACCCCCTGGATCCGCTCCTGCAAGATGTGCAACCAGGAAAAGAGGTTACCTAAAAGAGGCTCCACTCACGGTCAGGTTCCAATATTACAATTTGTTTTCCCAGGACCTAAAAATAAAATGTCACGCCGCTTCGCGGCGTCACATCGTTAGTCATCATCAGCATTCGTCGTAACCCTGAATTGAATGAATATCATGTTTAGCTTCTTAAGCCCAGGCTACACTATGCGTGATCGTTCCGGAAAGTACGCACGGTTTTTGCAAGTTTGAGTCTTTCGCGTACCGTTGTTTGCAAGTTTGCGTGTTTTGCGTAGCGGACGTCCGGGATTTGCGTAGTATAGTGTTGAAATGGTAATGAGACTGATCCTTTTGATGAATACGCATCAGTGCTTGAGTGCTCAGGCTTAAAAGTAGTCAGATATTTCACGTGGGTCAATACTCAATAGTTTAGGCTCCAGAGGTCACGATGGCATTTTCTCTAACACAAAATCGTGAATTAATTTGTATCGGTTGAAGATAGAGCAACAATTTTGAAACCATCGTGTTTGTCTCGTCAATACGCTTCGAAAAATATTAATGGTATCCTGGTTAGGTAAACTTCAAAAATTGACCTCAAGTCAAGGTCATTTGGTGACCCAGGTAGGTCATGTTGCATCTGCAGCGATGCATCTGGACGAGACAAACACATTGGTGTCATTCGCACGTCTCTATCTATTTTATATCAAAAGTTATTGATAAAACAGATTGTCCGCGATGCGCCACCAACTGTCTCAGACTACGCAATCTTGCAAAAAACGGAAAAAAGTTCAAAACTCGAAACATTTTTTGCGTACTTGCGTACTTGCGTTATTGCGTCTTTTGCAGAATTGCGTACTTCCGTGCTGCGTCTTTTGCAAGTTTGCGTGATATTTCATGCGGACTTTGCGTACTAGTAGTACACTCAGTAGTACTACTGAGTGTAGAGTGTACTGAGTTTACGTTTAGTCAATGCATTTTCTATCAGCTGAACATTTTTATACTACGCAAAAGACGCAAACTTACAAAAACCGTGCGTACTTTGCGTACTATCACGTATAGTGTAGTCTGGGCTTTATCCTCTGCAAGGCCCACCGCCTATATTTCTGGGTTTTACCAGCAAACCCGCGGCGCTAACACGTACAGTCGGTCTCATAATGATCTTCCCTTGCCACCACGTGGCGCTACGGTCGCAATAGGCACACAAAGGTGGTTTCCCCACCGTAGGTTGGTACCCATGTGGCTGTCTGGCAGGTGCGTGACCTGGGAAGGGGGAGGGAAAGAGGGAGCGCGGGGCATTGTCGGAATGGAATGCGCTGCGACCCGGGTGTTGGTCAGGGCCGTCTGTCTTGTGGGTCAAGAGGTCACCTGTCCTGAGCTGGCAGAGATCCAATATTGGAGACTGAATAACAGTGTTCATTACATCAGCCCAAATAGCTCAGTCTGTATAGCTGTCTACTCCTAGCGTATTCGTAGATTGGTCGTGGGTTCGAACCGCGCTGGCACCAGGCGCTTTTACGTGTATTTCTTTCTTAATCATGTCACGTGTCATGTGCAATGCAGAACCCCGAAATTACGAATGCAAACGTCCACCTGATGATTCTACACGAAAAAGCAGACAAATGCAGTGGGCCTCGACTGATATGTTCGCATCACGCTGCTCCGTCCTTCACGCTCCACAAACACACCCGGGCGGGTTTATATCCATTAAAGGGACACTCCCACCTTCCCAAAAGTTGTCAAATGTACGCGGCTTGTGGTGCAAAATATGAAGTAATTGCTGCCGAACACGATTATGACATTTGTTTCTCGCAAACAGTGTTCAATTTCATAAAAAGTTAAGTTTTAATATTTGGGTTGATGACGTCATATTGAGCTCTAGAGAGCTATACAGAAATCCTTTACGCTACCAAAATATGGCACAATTATTTCGAGACAATTCTGGCGCTTTGAATACAAAACAAACCAATTACCAAACCATTTGAAACACGCAAATATCTCCAAGTCTAACCTTAAAACAAGTCGACTATCATCACCATTTGGTACAGAGAGGTGACGTCATCGGCCTTAGACCCCTATTCAAATACATGTGGGGTTTATTCGTTACAATTGTCAAGACCAAGCCCGAATTTCTTTTTGATTATACCTATGTGGTTGTTTTAACTGCTACCCTACTTAATTTCAATGCAAATCCAACAACATGGCTATCTCAACTCAAAATTAATGTTAAGGTGAGAGTGTCCCTTTAACCCTATTTGTAACAGTCTCCTGGCTACCCCTATTTGTAACAGGGGGGGGGGGGGGGGCGGATTCCGCCCCCCGAAGATCTCGAGATCTACCCGTCCGATTAAAAAAACGGTGTTTGATTCCCCTCAACACAATCTACATTTCTAGAAAATATATACAAAAATCCAAAATTGGTGATATTGTAGTTTTTGCCCCCCAGGCAACAGGGGGGCAAAAACTACGAATTTTAGAGGTATTTGTGATCCAACACAGCTGTCATGTTTATCAACCGATTTTAACGCAACCGATGGGGATCGATAGATATTGTATTGGAAATTGATCTATGGCGGTGGCTTTTGAAAATTCAAAAATCATAGGCGTGTGCAGGTCACTCAATATGGGGGTGAAGTAAATCCGTAATAAAACCATTTTTTATGTTGTTTTTTTATAAATTAAATCGTGTGTTATTGTGACATTAGTCAAAACAGTTATAAAACATATTTTTTTGCCATAGGCGGTAGCAGGTTAGTGAAAAAGAGAGGTCAAATAAGAAACAAAATATTAACCGCAGGCAATTTGCTACCCAGCATTATAAATACGTTACTGATTGTAGATAGTTCCCTTTTGCATGTTTTACTTCATCATGGGCGTATCCAGGCCCAAACTGGGGAGGCGCAAGAACTTTTTATAGGTATATTATTCACTATTATGATACTAACTTTTTTTTCTCAGACAACAGTGATCTAGTTAGTGACATAAGTATTTGTGCAGGTCTAGGAACCAGTGATCACAATATGGTTAAATTCAATATCTCATCAGAAATGAGGCCCAAAGATAACCTTATTATGGTTCCAAACTTCAGCCGGGCTGATTTTGATGGTATTAGAAATGACCTCGCACAGATAAAATGGAACGTTGAGTTGGCAGGTTTAGATGCATGTGAGGCCTGGAATGTTTTCAAAGCTAGATTAAGCCAAATTCAAAATCGGCATATACCCCTCAGGCACAAACGTAACAGAACCAAGGGCAATCCAGTTTGGCTTACCCCAGAAGTAAGGAGTGCTATACAAGCTAAAAGAAGTGCATTTGGCATTTTGAAGGGATCTTCACTAGATATAAATCAGAAGGCCTACCAGAATGCAAGAAATTCAGTTAAGAAAAAGGTCAGAGCAGCTAAAAGGGCAAAGGAACTTGATTTAGCTAGACATTGTAATGCAGATAGTAAGAAGTTCTTCAGTTTTTATAAGTTAAGTACAGTTTCCAAAAATATAGGTCCATTTAAGGTAGATGATGTGTTAGTTAGCAAGGACAGTGAAATGGTTGAAGTGCTTAATGATCAGTTTCAATCTGTCTTTACTATCGAGGACCAGAGTAGTATTGCAGCACTTCAGCCTGAGCTAGAGACAGAGGAGACTATAGGAGAGCTAGGTGGCATAAGTAGTGAACTTGTTCTAGAATATCTAAAGAAAGTAAGGCCTAACAAGGCAGAAGGACCTGATGAAATCCATGCTAGACTTTTAAGAGAATCTGAAAGGGAGTTGTCGGTTCCATTAGCCATAATATTTTCTAAATCACTTGCAGATAGTAAAATTCCACTTGATTGGAAAAGAGCAAATGTTGTTCCTATTCAAAAAAAGGGAGATAGAAGTAAAGAGGAAAACTATAGACCAGTTAGTCTGACCTCATTAGTCTGCAAGGTGCTTGAATCAATCATCAAAGATAAGATTGTTGAATTCTTGGAGCAAAATGAACTCATCAAGGATACACAGCATGGCTTTAGGAAGGGCCGTTCTTGTTTAACTAATCTTCTGGAGTTTTTGGATGTTGCAACAGATAGCGTTGATCAGGGTAAACAGCTAGATGTAGCTTTTCTTGATTTCAGTAAAGCATTTGACAAAGTCCCCCATACAAGACTGGGGTTGCAACTTAAAATTCATGGGATCAGGGGCAAGATTCTGGATTGGATAGAAACGTGGCTTTCAGGACGCCAGCAAAGGGTTATATTGAATGGGTGCCAATCACAATGGAAAGAGGTTCTCAGTGGGGTTCCACAGGGCTCAGTCCTGGGCCCATTGCTTTTTATAATATTTGTGAATGCAATTGAGAACAGTATAGACAGCAAAGTCTTGAAATTTGCAGACGATCTAAAAGTTGTCAGGATTATTAGAGGAAAACATGATCAGGATGTTTTTCAATCAGATCTGGACAAGCTAGTTGAGTGGTCTGAAGCATGGCAGATGAAATCCAATTTGAGTAAATGTAAGATTATGCACGCTGGACGGGTTAGCAGTAAACATAGGTATGCAATGGGTGGGCAGAAAATGGAGCAGATTGAAAAGGAAAGAGATTTAGGTGTCGTGGTAAACAATAGACTATCAGCGTCAGACCAGGTTGTAGAAGCTAGGAAAAAGGCACTTAGAATGCTAGGGGCCATTAACAGAAATGTTTCCTACAAGAGTGAAAAGGTAATAACAAAACTGTATTGTGCATACGTTAGACCACATTTGGAGTATTGTGTACAAGCCTGGTCTCCAACATATGAGAAAGATTGCTGGTTGTTAGAAAGAGTTCAAAAAAGGGCAACAAAAATGATTAATTGTCTTGGTAGTTTACCTTATGAAGATAGATTAAGGAAATTGGGTATGTTTTCACTTAGATATAGAAGGCTAAGAGGAGATCTAATTGAAGTCTTCAAATTTGTAAATATTCAGCATTCTGGATATTTAAAGGGTATGTTTGAGTTCAATAGGGAAAATCGAGGTAGAGGTCATCAGCATAAACTCATTATGAAACAAAGTAGGACTAGGCTACGACAGTCATTTTTCAGTAGAAGGGTTGTAGGACATTGGAATATGCTACCAGGGGATGTCGCTGATGCAGTGACACTTGCTTCCTTCAAAATTAGATTAGATAAATACTTTACAGAGAAGGGATTAGTTCATAAATACTCGTGGGATTAGCCTTCTTTTATGCAGGTAGAGTAAGGTGATTTGAAGGGGCGAGACTGGTGGAGGGGGGGGGGGATGGGGGGGGGGGGGATGGGGGGGGGGGGGGGTGGGGGGGGGGGGGGGGGGGTGCAACCTCGGATGGGCCCAAGAGGCTCTTTGTTGCACTTTTCTTTTATGTCTTTATGTCTTTATGTCTTTAACTAGTCAACAGTGACTATTTCACTTACAATTTCAATTCACATTGCTTACCCCTTTTTTACCCTTTCTGGACTCGCCTATTATCATATAATCGTTCGTAGAGTACCCTGTGGTGCATGTTTCATCCGACAACTGCAGTATGTTATGACATTGTAGGCCCATGCATTTTAGTTTCCTTGCAATAATATGACCCCCTTTCTTCCATTCCTGAGCGCGCCTCTGCAAAAAACAATGACGGCATTCCCTTTCCAGTCCTCATATGTGCATATATTATTATAAAATAACCGTCTATTGCGTCGTAATCGCTGGATTATCGTCATCACCATGCCAGTCACCATTTGGAAGAAACCAATGGTGACTGGCATTGCATGTCACATTGCATGTGCCTGAACACGCCCCTGCAACTCTATATGTAATAAATTATGCAAATAATGGAAGGAGAATCTATCTTGTACATCTTGATAGCTATAAAGCTATAAATGTCCCTTACATCGCTCATGGGCTTCCCGCCAAGAGTTGAATACTTCCTAGAAACCTCCCCTTCTCAAGCCCCTGAAACCGCCTCTGCCATGAAATTGTTTGATATTTAATTAACATCAACTAATTTGCACTTGCTTCAATCACCGTAAACCGATGTAACTCCTTTATACTTGAGGCAGTTAGGAAGAAACCATGAAGATCGCATTTCCGTATTATCGCCAAATGTCACCGCTGAGTCCTCCCAAAAACGTGCCCTGGAACCGCTTCTGCTCAGGTTAAGAACTCAAAATTTTGACACCCAATGTGAAAATCGATTTTGGGAAAAGTCCCCAAATTTCATGGACCTGCTCCCAGCCGTTCTGGAGATATATGCGAAAAGCATGAGGGGGGGGGGGGCGGAATCCGCCCCCCCCCCCTGTTACAAATAGGGTTAAGTTAGCGACGATATCTGCGACGACAGTATGTAAAACCTTAGGTCTATATGAAGCATCGCCAGGTGTGTAGCTGATAGAGCATCTGACTGACTACTTGTTTAAATTTGACCCTAACCTTGATATCAGATCAAAATATCGACATTTATTTTTTGGCGCCAGGCAAATTTCTCAATCGTCGCAAGCGACACGACGGATAGCCATTTCCGAGACATCTGTGACGACGGTATCGGTCAACTTGAGATACGAATATTCGTCTTAAAGTATAGCCCGTACAGTGTTCTATCAATTGGACACTTAGCGATGCTTCACAGACCTATGGTTTTCTTAAAACTGGTCATCACAGACATCGTCGCTAGCTTGACATTCTAGGTCTGCGTATATTTCCAACCACGGTCCGCCACACAGCCTCGCCACACATGCGCATTGTTATTCCCCAATCGGTCTGTGTGGGTCAGACCAGGACGGAGCGGTGCAGATTCCGCCAAGTATCGGCCGGCACCGGGCGTCTGTCAAACCGGTCAAACCAGTCCGGCCCCGCCTCGGTGCGGGATTCAGCCAGCTATCGTTTTGTCTACCGTGGGAGACCCAGAGCTAGGGAAGATCATTATGAGACCGACTGTACCTACCTACTATAAGATGAGAATCCGCATAAAAAGACTGCAAAGGCTACACGTATACAAATGGGGGCACATTTTTGTCGTCCTTTCAGCCACCCCCGAATCAAAAGCCGACCCCCACCTGTTGTCAGCTAAGATAGGTTTTCTCTCCTGTACCTACGTAACAATACAAATTAGTAATGCGCTCAGTACAATGCTTACTGAGGGTCCTGGTCCAATCCAGCTCATCAAAGGTTGAAGGGAAACCATTGTTAAAAAAGGGCCTCACAAAATAAAGTGGCCGAAATTCGTAGAGTTTTTCATATCAAGGGGTATTTTTTTGGGGGAGGGGCCTCTCCCAGGGGCTTGCTCCCCCCTTTCTGAAGGCCTGGCTGCGCCCCTGGGTTCACGGTAAGGAAAATGGATGGTACAATCTGCATAAAAACGGCGCTGCTTGGGAAAGATAACCTTGTTTGTGGACAACACAAGAGGTATCTATGCAAATTGTGAGAAAAAGTCGTTAAATATGCATCTTCTAACACGAAGCACTTAAGTTTCCTTGAATAACCGGTATTCAAATTCACCTCGTTGGTCGCGTTACTCGAAAATACGGTTCCTACATTAGAAGTTCGCAGAAGGAGATTCTGCGTGCTATAAAGCCAAAGTTAAGTATTAGAATTCGGTTTATGAAGGCATATATTTTTATTAATAGCATAAGCTAATTTTCAAACCATGAAGACCTATTTTATTTAAGAAATATAACCACATGTGTCAGATGTGTACTTTACAATTGATTGCGCCTAATGGGGGGGGGGGGGGCGGAATAATTTGATAAATGCCAATTATTAAATTATACGCGGTAGATGCACGTGAAAACATCGTGCACCACAACAGGCCCGCGAAGTACCACGCTATATTTTCAGAATCTGGCGAGTCGCACTGGTGCTCTATCTCTCCCTTCTAGTTACTCTATCTCTCCCTTCTACTCAGAAACCCGTGGAGAAGTCTGCCGCGTTTGCATCGAGTTACTTTAACGTGTTAACGCCTTTTGGATGGTTACAAACTTGCCCCAAAATCGCTGCGACACGCTGTCGGTGTTTGCCTTTCCAGCGAATGTCCCTGCTCGGAGTGCCGTTACATCTCTGCGGCGGGTGTAGCAGCTTCTGTGGCCGCAGAAGCTGCGTCTGTTGTGTAGCAGCTTCTGTCGCCGCAGAAGCTGCGTCTGTTGTGTAGCAGCTTCTGTTGCCGCAGAAGCTGCGTCTGCTGTGTAGCAGCTTCTGTTGCCGCAGAAGCTGCGTCTGTTGTGTAGCAGCTTCTGTTGCCGCAGAAGCTGCGTCTGTTGTGCAGCAGCTTCTGTTGCCGCAGAAGCTGTGTCTGCTGTGTAGCAGCTTCTGTTGCCGCAGAAGCTGCGTCTGCTGTGTAGCAGCTTCTGTTGCCGCAGAAGCTGCGCCTGGTGTATAGCAGCTTCTGTTGCCGCAGAAGCTGCGTCTGTTGTGTAGCAGCTTCTGTTGCCGCAGAAGCTGCGTCTGTTGTGTAGCAGCTTCTGTTGCCGCAGAAGCTGCGTCTGCTGAGAAGCAGCTTATGTTGCCGCAGAAGCTGCGCCTGCTGTGTAGCAGCTTCTGTTGCCGCAGAAGCTGCGCCTGCTGTGTAGTAGCTTCTGTTGCCGCAGAAGCTGCGTCTGTTGTGCAGCAGCTTCTGTTGCCGCAGAAGCTGCGTCTGTTGTGTAGCAGCTTCTGTTGCCGCAGAAGCTGCGTCTGTTGTGTAGCAGCTTCTGTTGCCGCAGCAGCTGCGTCTGCTGAGAAGCAGCTTCTGTTGCCGCAGAAGCTGCGTCTGTTGTGTAGCAGCTGCTGTTGCCGCAGAAGCTGCGTCTGCTGAGAAGCAGCTTCTGTTGCCGCAGAAGCTGCGTCTGTTGTGTAGCAGCTTCTGTTGCCGCAGAAGCTGCGCCTGCTGTGTAGTAGCTTCTGTTGCCGCAGAAGCTGCGTCTGCTGTGTAGCAGCTTCTGTTGCCGCAGCACGCTGCGTCTGTTGTGTAACAGCTTCTGTTGCCGCAGAAGCTGCGTCTGTTGTGTAGCAGCTTCTGTTGCCGCAGCACGCTACGTCTGCTGTGTAGCAGCTTCTGTTGCCGCAGAAGCTGCGCCTGCTGTGTAGTAGCTTCTGTTGCCGCAGAAGCTGCGTCTGCTGTGTAGCAGCTTCTGTTGCCGCAGCACGCTGCGTCTGTTGTGTAACAGCTTCTGTTGCCGCAGAAGCTGCGTCTGCTGAGAAGCAGCTTCTGTTGCCGCAGAAGCTGCGCCTGTTGTGTAGCAGCTTCTGTTGCCGCAGAAGCTGCGTCTGTTGTGTAACAGCTTCTGTTGCCGCAGAAGCTGCGTCTGCTGAGAAGCAGCTTCTGTTGCCGCAGAAGCTGCGTCTGTTGTGTAACAGCTTCTGTTGCTGCAGAAGCTGCGTCTGTTGTGTAACAGATTCTGTTGCCGCAGCACGCTGCGTCTGTTGTGCAGCAGCTTCTGTTGCCGCAGCACGCTGCGTCTGCTGAGAAGCAGCTTCTGTTGCCGCAGAAGCTGCGTCTGCTGTGTAGCAGCTTCTGTTGCCGCAGAAGCTGCGCCTGTTGTGTAGCAGCTTCTGTTGCCGCAGAAGCTGCGCCTGTTGTGTAGCAGCTTCTGTTGCCGCAGCACGCTGCGTCTGCTGAGAAGCAGCTTATGTTGCCGCAGAAGCTGCGTCTGTTGTGTAGCAGCTTCTGTTGCCGCAGAAGCTGCGCCTGCTGTGTAGCAGCTTCTGTTGCCGCAGAAGCTGCGTCTGTTGTGTAGCAGCTTTTGTTGCCGCAGAAGCTGCGCCTGTTGTGTAGCAGCTTCTGTTGCCGCAGAAGCTGCGTCTGTTGTGTAGCAGCTTCTGTTGCCGCAGAAGCTGCGTCTGCTGAGAAGCAGCTTCTGTTGCCGCAGAAGCTGCGTCTGTTGTGTAGCAGCTTCTGTTGCCGCAGAAGCTGCGCCTGGTGTATAGCAGCTTCTGTTGCCGCAGAAGCTGCGTCTGTTGTGCAGCAGCTTCTGTTGCCGCAGAAGCTGCGCCTGGTGTATAGCAGCTTCTGTTGCCGCAGAAGCTGCGTCTGTTGTGCAGCAGCTTATGTTGCCGCAGAAGCTGCGTCTGTTGTGTAACAGCTTCTGTTGCCGCAGAAGCTGCGTCTGTTGTGTAGCAGCTTCTGTTGCCGCAGAAGCTGCGTCTGTTGTGTAGAAGCTTCTGTTGCCGCAGAAGCTGCGTCTGTTGTGTAGCAGCTTCTGTTGCCGCAGAAGCTGCGTCTGTTGTGTAGCAGCTTATGTTGCCGCAGAAGCTGCGTCTGTTGTGTAGCAGCTTCTGTTGCCGCAGAAGCTGCGTCTGTTGTGTAGAAGCTTCTGTTGCCGCAGAAGCTGCGTCTGCTGTGTAGCAGCTTCTGTTGCCGCAGAAGCTGCGTCTGCTGTGCAGCAGCTTCTGTTGCCGCAGAAGCTGCGCCTGTTGTGTAGCAGCTTCTGTTGCCGCAGAAGCTGCGTCTGCTGTGCAGCAGCTTCTGTTGCCGCAGAAGCTGCGTCTGCTGAGAAGCAGCTTATGTTGCCGCAGAAGCTGCGCCTGTTGTGTAGCAGCTTCTGTTGCCGCAGAAGCTGCGTCTGTTGTGTAGCAGCTTCTGTTGCCGCAGAAGCTGCGTCTGTTGTGTAGAAGCTTCTGTTGCCGCAGAAGCTGCGTCTGCTGTGCAGCAGCTTCTGTTGCCGCAGAAGCTGCGTCTGTTGTGTAGCAGCTCGCTGCTCCGAGGACGCATTAGTCCGCACGCCGGAAGCAGTCCAGACGATACAAATGGCGACTGTCGGGCCGGCCGCCGCCCGTCCCGCCCCGTCCCGCCCGGCCACAACAGATGGGCAGGGAGCCCCGGTGCAGCAGAGAGGGCCGGTAAAGTGGGCCGAACTGACGCCGAGCCGACGCCGAGCTGAGGTGAGAGCTGCCCCGGCACATTTACGGCGAGCAGGCCTGACGTCAGGCTGTGGCGGCGCTTAGCTTCTGTGGTAATTCGTCTTCCATGAATAGAGAATGCGTCACTCGGCCGTTTTTGGGAGACGAGTGCCGAGGAGACACGAGGATGGTGTGTGGCATTCTGGACAGCCTGCTTTATAATGCATGTCGGCACGTGTGATCGATGTCCACTTGAAAGCGGAGGACAAAAGTAAGATTGCAAGGTTGCATTCGGATGAAATTAAAAAGTGTTTGGGCTGGCCTTTCTTAGGTATATGGTATTAAGCGTAAATCACTACCCTACTTAATTATGGAAAGCTTTCGATGGAGCCTAAGCAGCTTTAGACTAAGGAGATTGCAAATACAATTTTCTCTGATTTCGCATTTCCGATCAAGCGGCGGAGGTGAAAACTGTGCTAACTTGAAGAGAAGAGATGACTCTCGGATAGGTGATTGTATAACTGGTGATGTACAGCGCGCTCTACATTTTTGGCCATAACGGGGATAATGGATATAGAACGGAGGTTGGATGGGTCCGAGAAAATCTCCGACTTTGTGAATATACTGAAATTAGGACCGTTTCCACGATGCAGGAGCACCGGACTGGGTAGGTATATTGATAGAGCTAACCAAATGCAATAACACCCAACCAACCACCGAGTGAAAACAAGCACCTACGAATCATCGTCTGCTGATTTCGTTATCACCGCAGGCCGGCGGGTCGCTCATCCTGAGAACAATGGCTTTCAACTTCGCCAGTGACAATGGCATGGGCACGAACAACAACAAAAAGCAGGCATCGACACGTGGAAGACGACATGCACTGTGCGATGTAGGCCCCAAACTTCTTACTTCGTCAACCATACGCGGGCCCACGCCAACAACACACCGAGTGAGGTCATTCGATGTTACGCCCCGCAACTTACGGGCGGCTCCTTCACTGCCGACTACAGGCCTTATCAGTCGCCACATCGACACCCGCTCACACTCACGGATGCGCCGCTCAAAATCCTGCAGAGTGTCCAGTCTGGTCGCAGATTGCATGGCTTGTTTTGCACCACGATACTCAGTTGGCCCGCGACCAAATGCAGCGGGCACGACCACATCGGCGAGGCATCGATGCTAAAACAGAAGCTATACTTTTTGATAATGGATCAGTTTCCATCCTGGGAATATGTTGAAGCCATGTCTCCACACAAAAAAAAACTCGACACCTCTCCGAACGACTCATCAGTATGACAGCTTCCACCCATGTAAAGACGTTCTGCAGTTTTCTCCATTCGTTGGTCGGACTAGGCATTGCTAGGATGCTAGGAAAGCTCTGCTCGGACAAAATCCACAACACATGATACTAGCCAGACCACTGCTGGCCGTGGATACCTCTGTGCTTCACTTCACTTCGGTTCCCGTCCTAACACTGCCAGAGCAGGCCGGGAGGACCATTACTCGCTCTGCTCCCTTACGAAAAACCCTCCCCACCGCCACCGCCACCACCCCCGCCGCCGCCGCTGCCGCCCCCGCCCTGCCGGCGGAGCGGCGCGCTAAGTTGATCAGCGGCCGGCTCGTCTCGGTGCGCCGCTTCTGCCGCTGATGACGCGGCGGTTCCGCCGCGGAGCGCCAGTTACGCCGCGCCGGAACCAGAGCCCAATGTTTCCTCGTCAATCTTCGGCCGCCCGCGCCTGGATTTGGCGTTCATTCGGAGCTGTTTGGATCCGAGGCGAAACGGTGCCGTTGGGTCGAGTCTATTCAAAGGAGGCGCATTCACTATGCTGGCTGGCTGTTGGCTACTGCAAAATGCATGCTGATAGTAGAAATAAATTGATGGGCTTTGGAAGTTGGATATCTTCGGTAAGATTCAACATCTCTGTTGCATCGCCGGTTACTGACAAAGGCTTGGTAGGCTGAATATACAGAGGCTGAATATACAGAGGCTGAATTTTACAGCCCGTCATGAGTTATCTCTGACCAGCCGGATGTAATACCGCTCGGCCGTCATGAAGAGACCACATAGTTATCATACCGTCATGCACCAGTGCCGAAATCATAGGCGTAGGAACCGGAGGGGGGGGGGGGGCGTGGGGGCCATGCCCCCCCACACACTTTTCAGGCTCGGGGGGGGGGGGGGGCAGCAATGTTAACGCCCCCCACTTTTGAACGATTTCTCCTCCTTCGATTACTGATATTGGTTCGATATGAATGCTTTAAAGTCGAAGTGCTTTCAGTCGAAGTGCGCGCCGCACTTCGACTGAAAGAGGCGGCCTTCCGACGCCTGAAGCGCAATCCTGGGCACGCGAGTGAGACGGACTTTGCTGACCGTAGAAGGGAATTTAAGCACATCGCTAACGCGAAGTATTCTGAATATTTAGTGAAACTTACAGATGATTTTAAGACTAACCCCAAACGATACTGGTCATTTTTAAAGTGTGTTACTAAGAAGGCGTCCGTCTCACCTGTTTTGATCGATTCGAACGGCAGCCATGTGACCGGTGACTACGAACGAGCCACTGTACTTAATGAAGCTTTCGCTTCAAAGTTTACCGATCCGAGAGTGCGAACATTTCCGGACGCTCCAGAATATCATGTACTCGATAGCCTTGATGAATTTACTGTGACTGATAGTGCCGTCCTAAGCGCCCTCAAGTCTATAGCGCCCAACAAGGCATGCGGCGCTGATAACATCAGCGCAAGGATTATCTCTGAGTGTGCGGATGAGCTCGTTGTGCCGATGACCAAAATTTGTAACCTTTCTGTGAGAGGTGGTGTATTTCCGGAGAGGTGGAAGCAGGCGAACATTATCCCGTTGTTCAAGAAGGGTGACAAAAAAGTGCCGGGTAATTACCGGTCAGTGTCCCTGCTCCCCCTCTTTGGAAAGATCCTCGAACGCGTCGTATATGACCAGTTATCTAATCATGTAAAACCGGTTTTATGTGAGCAGCAGCATGGCTTCATTCCAAAACGCTCATGTATTTCGAATCTTGCGGTGTACTTGCACTCTGCGTGGGGGGCCATATCTGGCGGGCACCAGACGGACGCTATTTATACTGACTACTCGGCCGCCTTTCAAAGTGTCAATCATGCGCTTGTTGTTCACAAACTCATACATTCTTACAATTTGCAAGGAAATGCTCAAAAATGGTTCGTCTCGTACCTGTCGGGTAGGCGTCAGAGGGTCGTCGTCAATGGGAAGACATCCGAGTGGAAACCGGTCCTCTCAGGTGTTCAGGAAGGGTCCATTCTGGCCCCTTTGGTCTTCTCGTTGTTTATAAACGATTTGCCATCCGTTATCAACTCCGGCTGTCTGCTTTACGCAGACGACGTTAAACTTTATCGCAAAATTGAGTCCCCTGCTGACGGACTTCGGCTTCAGGAGGACCTAGACCGGCTGATTGCCTGGTCTGTCAGCTGGGGACTCACCCTAAATCCCAGTAAATGCAAGTCGTTTACGATGACCCTCAGACGCGCACCTGTCCAGACAGATTACTTCATTGATAACACAGAGTTAGAGCGAGTGTCACAGATCCGTGATCTGGGAGTCATGATAGATTCAAAGCTGACCTTTGCGGCCCATGTGAACTGTACGGTACGCAAGGGCAACCGAGCACTTGGGCTCTTGATTCGGTCGTTCCAACATGCGGGACGAGATAAATTTAGGCAAAGTGCCCTTATGGCTGCTTACTATGCCAATGTGCGCTCAGTTTTAGAGTACGGCAGCGTAATCTGGACAGGTGCGGCCAAGGCCCACACTGAGCGGGTCGATCGGGTACAGCACAAATTCCTCATGTGGCTTCAAGCACACCATCATGCTGGCTTTTCTTCTCTTTCGTACCGAGATCTTTTGCAATATTTCAAAGTCACCTCTCTGGCTTCTCGGAGAATCCAGCGTGATATTCTGTTTGCTCGCAGCGTCTTTGACAACAGACTGGACTCAGGAACTCTCTTGTTCAATTTGCCTTTGAGAGTGCCTGCCCGATCGACCCGCTCGCGAACCCTGCTCGCGGTGCCCCATGCACGAGTGAGCACTGTACAAAGTGGACTGTTTGTCAGGATTCCGAAAATAGTTAACACCTTCTTAAATAGTGATATTGTGGATGCAGATATGTTCGGAGGCAACTTTTACAGTTTTAAAAACAGTGTCTTCAAGTATGTGGCGTCGCTTTAAACTTATACGATTGCTGGTGCTTTTTTGTATTTATTTATACATTTATGATGTGTTTATGTTTTACTATGTATTTAGTAGTTTACCATCGTGTTTTATCTCTCACGACTTCGCCTGTTATTGGAGTCTTGCTCTGTTGGCGATCAATAAAATAAATAAATAAAATAAATAAATAAAGTTGCGAAAATAATGATGAATTCACAACACCGCAATACCATAACACATAAGCGTAAGAACCGGGGGGGGGAGGGGAAGCCAACGCCCCACTTTTTAGGCTGGGGATCCAACAATATTAAACCGCGCCACGGGGCAAAATCTGCCCCCCCCCCTCCCGGATTTTCTCAATAACTTGAAAACTATGATATATCGACGTCAAACTTTCAGCACCTTATGCTACATCAATTCTACGCTTTCTTACCAGATTTAATTGAAATTGATATTGCACTTTGGGGGATAATGACGTTTTAATGACGTCATGTCATGCCATTTTTGGTGGAAAAACAATAACTGTTTGACAAATCGTAGAAAATCGAGTTTTGATGCAAATTGCAAATATAAAACTTCAAATGAAAGGAAATTACATTTTCTTCCAAATGGCTATCTCGGATTTCCGGAATTTTTGTTTTTTTACCCCCAAAACGTTCAAAAACAGTTTTTTGGGGAAGAATTTCCACAAAATCTTTTTTTTAAAGAAAAACCGGAAGACTGACTTATGGCTCCCTAAGTATAAGTAACTCATGACGTCATGTTTTTAAGTACGTTTTTTCGCTTTTAGTGGCCAGATACAGACAAATAAATGTCACCGCTGTATTTCCGAGGCAAAGCTGGTCTAGAAACATTACTTTTGTATTTGAATTAACCAATTTCAAATTGTGTCCTTACTGTTAACTGACCTTGACCTGAGAGCCATTATATGGGGTCAGGTTGTGAAAATGGCTGCTACTATCCAATTATACGTGTAAAATAACCCTACAACATGTGTCGCATGGCTTTCGTAGACCTGTTACCTTTTATGACCTGACATTGACCTTGACCTTTGCTTACAATTTCACTTTTGCTTATGCGGGAGATGCATTACACATTTGAGAGCACTTGGTGCGATAATAGTTGTAATCTAAGGCTTTGGATGGAATGTATGGCCCAAAAAAAACAAATACCTCAATGTTGACATTTTACCTGACCGTGACCTGACATGTGACCTTATTTGGAAAAGTTCGCATATGCTTTAGACGGGTCTCATTGAGAGCTTTCGATTACCGCCTTGCGCGTCTCGCTGCGGTTATTGGTTCGGAAGATAACGAGGGGGTAAAATTGCCCCCCCCCCCCTCCAGTGTTCGTCTGAATACCGCAGCGGGGCGCGGATTTAACTGCTCCCTACTTTTGAGCGATTTATAATTCTTCAATCACTGATATTGGTTCGATATGAATGCCTTAAAGTTGGCAGAATAATGATTAATTCACAACATCACAATCATAGGCGTATGAACGGGGAACGGGGGCTGGGGGCCACATGTGCTCCCACTTTGAGGCTGGGGGCAATAATGATAACTGACCCCCTCACTTTTGAGCGATGTATCCCTCATCGATTACGATATTTGTTGGAGATGAATGCCTTGAAGTTAGGAGAATAACTATTAATTCACGACCTCGCGTAGGAAACAGGTCGGGGGCCATATTCCCCACTTTTTAGCCTGGGGGGCCAACAATGATAACTGGTCCCTCACTTTTCAGCGATTTCACCCTCTTCGGTCACTGATATTGGTTCGAGATAAATGTTTTACCTTTAAAGCTGGGAGAATAACGATGTATTCATAACACCGCAATGCCATAACCCATAAGCATGCATAAGAACCGGGGGCACGTTCTAGGTCGAGGGAGCCAACAATGTTAACTGCTCCCCAACTTTTGAGCGAATGCTCCCTCTTCGATCACTGATGTTGGTTCGGTATGGGTGCCCTAACACTCGCCCTGGTGGGTGGTCATTTTGACCCCCCCCCAAGTTTTTTTTTTAGAATAGCGGAAAAACCGTGGCGCGCAGCGCCGCCAAATTTGGCACATCTATTTGGGCATAAATTACCCACATTGTGCGAAAGTTTTGACCTCAGGCCATCTCAGGTCAGGTTACCAGGTAACGTCAAGTGACCTTACCTCCAAAAATGTTTGTGGTCGTGCCACAGCCAGTGTTTGTTCGAGAGATTTGAAACTTGCAGGATTTCATATTTCATAAGGTCATAAGTACCTACAATTCGTTTATCTCGAATGTGTTGTATCGTTGACTTAAAGGGACATTCCCACCTTAACATTAGTTTTGAGTTGAGATAGCCATGTTGTTGGATTTTCATTGAAATTAAGTAGGGTAGCAGTTAACACAACCACATCGGTCTAACCAAAAATAAATTCGAACTTGGTCTTGACAATTGTAACGAATAAACCCCACGTGTATTTGAATAGGGGTCTAAAGCCAATGACGTCATCTCTCTTTACCAAATGGTGATGATAGTCGACTTGTTTTAATTAGACTTGGAGATATTTGCGTGTTTCAAATGGTTTGGTAATTGGTTTGTTTTGTATTCAAAGCGTCAGAATTGTCTCGAAATAATTGTGCCATACTTTGGCAGCGTAAAGGATAACTGTATAGCTCTCTAGAGCTCAATATGACGTCATCAACCCAAATATTAAAACTTAACTTTTTATGAAATTGAGCACTATTTGCGAGAAACAAATGTCATAATCGTGTTCGGCAGCAATTATTTCATATTTTGCACCACAAGCGGCGTACATTTGACAACTTTTGGGAAGGTGGGAATGTCTCTTTAAAGTCAGGCCAAATTCGTGACCTCACGGAAGTCAATGGGGAAAAATACAAATGCTTTCTATTCACATAATATGCATTGGATCAGACTAATTCTTTCAGAATCATGTTATTTTAGCTTATTCTTGATGACCCATGTGCAGTTGTTGCTCAGTGACCTCTACAAGGTCAGATGAGGTCAGATGAGGTCACCAGCACTTGTTTTGCCAATTACTCTTGCTATAATAAAGATAGAGACGTTCGAATGACACCATTGTGTTTGTCTCGTCGATTTGCATCGCCCCATATGCAGCATGACCTACCTGGGTCATCAAATGACCTTGACCTGAGGCCACATTTTAAAGTTTACCTAACCAGATCGCCACTAATATTTTTTTCGAAGCGCCTTGACGAGGCAAACACGATGGTGTTAAAATTACTGCTATATGGTCAACTAATACAACGTTATTTATTATTTTGTTTTGTTGGAAAAATGTCCTCGTTACCTTTGGTGATCTCTGGAGCCTAAACTATTGACCTAAGCTAAACTTTGAGGACACCAATTGGGATTACATTTTGCATGAGCTTTCGATTACTTGTTTTCCGTTTGTTCCTAGCTGTCATAGTTCCCGAGATATTTGGGGGTTTCTAGAGCAAAGTCCTATACCTACTTGGAAAATTTGACCTTTGATGACCTCTGGTGACCTCAATATTGACCTGAGCCAAATCATACTTGAAGTAATTTCAAAAGTGTTTGTCAAGAGCTTTCGAACACTTTTTTCCTCGACTTTTTAGCACTTTTAGTTTTCGAGTTAAGGGGGGGGGGGGTCATTTATCCGGTGAGGTTGCGGCTGACCCCCCCCCACACACACACACACACTTTTAAAAACGTTCCTACGCCCATGGCCGAAAGCGTCTGTGCTAAATAAATAACCGAAGTTTTGATTCCACATTACTTCTCAAAACATGCAGAAGCCTTTGGTCAATTTAATTTCATGCACAGGTTTCATGCCTAACAATCGAAATGTTTTTTTTTTTCTTCTCAAACTTTCAAGAGCAGTCAGCACTTATTCGCCACCCCCAACGTAAGTTGAATACTTTTGGTTTTGCGGTCGTCGGACCTATCGTCTGGCCACGTGGTGGGCTCTTTCTGACTTGCCTTTTACCTCCGTCCCTTCTACCCACTTCTTCCGTCACTCTCGACTCTCTTCCCAATTTCTACCACTTTCTGCGCCTCTCCGACCCTCCTGCTGCACTCGAGGCTCTCCAACTCGCAAATCTGCCTGTGTCGGCTGTCTGTACCGGACATTGGGGCCGGCGACCGACCCCCCTCCCCCCCCCCCCCCCCCATCCTCCCCCCCCCCCCCCCCCACACAGCTCCGGAGCCACTCGTCTAATGGCGGCGGCGGCACTCCGGCGCGCGCGCGTCGATTGGCGCAAATGGAGTCGCGATGCGCCCTTTGTCCGAGGCCGACGGAGATATCATCGGGTGAGTGGGGCGATGGATGGAGCCGGCGTCATCGTTTATCGGTTGTATCATCGCCGCCGCCGCGGCCGCGCCCGGCCCCGGACCACACAAAAAGATCGCTGCGCAGCGCACCCCTCCCGCTGTCCTGCCGACGTCAAACGCTGAGTCATGGTGCCACCTCCCGGCCCCCGGTCTCTGCAGCTCCCGGCCCTCACCTCCCAAGCCCCCGGTCTCTGCAGCTCACCTCCCGGCCCCCGGTCTCTGCACCTCCCGGCCCTCACCTCCCGGCCCCCGGTCTCCTGCAGCTCCCGACCCTCATCTACCGGCCCCCGGTCTCTGCAGCTCCCCCGGCCCTCACCTCCCGGCCCCCGGTCTCTGCAGCTCCCGGACCCCAGCTACCGGCGCCCAGCCCCCCGGTCTCTGCAGCTCCCGGACTCCAGCTACCGGCCCCCGGTCTCTGCACCTCCCGGCCCTCACCTCCCGGCCCCCGGTCTCTGCAGCTCCCGGCCCTCACCTCTCGGCCCCCGGTCTCTGCAGCTCCCGGACCCCAGCTACCGGCGCCCAGCCCCCGGTCTCTGCAGCTCCCGGCCCCCAGCTACCGACCCCCCCGGTCTCTGCAGCTCCCGGCCCTCACCTCCCGGCCCCCGGTCTCTGCACCTCCCGGCCCTCAGCTACCGGCCCCCCGGTCTCTGCAGCTCCCGGACCCCAGCTACCGGCGCCCAGCCCCCGGTCTCTGCAGCTCCCGGCCCTCACCTCCCGGCCCCCGGTCTCTGCAGCTCCCGGCCCCCAGCTACCGGCCCCCCGGTCTCTGCAGCTCCCGGCCCTCAGCTACCGGCCCCCGGTCTCTGCAGCTCCCGGACCCCAGCTACCGGCGCCCAGCCCCCCGGTCTCTGCAGCTCACGGCCCTCAGCTACCGGCCCCGGTCTCTGCACCTCCCGGCCCTCAGCTACCGGCCCCCGGTCTCTGCAGCTCCCGGCCCCCGGTCTCTGCAGCTCCCGGCCCCCCAGCTACCGGCCCCCGGTCTCCCCAGCTCCCGGTCCCCGGTCCTCTGCAGCTCCCGGACTCCAGCTACCGGCCCCCGGTCTCTGCAGCTCCCGGACTCCAGCTACCGGCCCCCGGTCTCTGCAGCTCCCCGGACTCCAGCTACCGGCCCCCGGTCTCTGCAGCTCCCGGACTCCAGCTACCGGCCCCCGGTCTCTGCAGCTCCCGGACCCCAGCTACTGACGCCCAGCCCCTAGTCTCTGGTCCCAGCTCCCCGGCCCCCGGTTTTCTGACCCCAGTTACCGACGCCCAGCCCCCGGTCTCTGGGCCCCCAGCTACCGACGCCCAGTGATGACCTACGTTACGCTACGGTATGTTCTTTGGTAACACGTAGCTCAATAAATCGTTCCGTAGCCTAATTGAAGTATTTCGTAGCGCACTACCGAAAACATATTCAAATAAACGTAACTGCTACGCAAGGTATTTCGTAGCATAACATCAGGGGGCGGCGCCACAGCGGGGGAGGGGCAGGGGCGGGCAAATATTGCACCCCCGGACTTAAGGAGGCCCCATAAAAACAAAGGGAGGCCCCCTCGCAAATATACATAAATATTCATCAGTTCCTAAATACATATACATTATACAATACATTTGAAATGAGTGTCAAGTCGCTCCTTGAAATAACAACCGGGAGATGTTCGAGGAGGCACCTAAAAGAATAAGCGTGACAAATTCAAAGGAGGCCCTTAAAATGGCAATTGAGGCAAACTCCAAGAAGACCTTAAAAACTACACACACAAGCTCCAAATATCTATCCCCTAAAGGAGATGCCCGACACAAGCACCAAGAAGGCCGCGAAAAGGACTGCCGAGACAAGCTCCCTAAGACATTCCCCTAAGAAGACAACCGATATAGACTCCACATAGGCCCCTACGACAATAACCGGGAAAGCTGTTCATGGGATACTTCAGAGGAGGCTTCTACAACCACAAAATATTCCGTGAAAGCCCTTAGGAAGGCGGTCGAGAAGATTTTTGCACGAGGCCCCACGAAAATAGCCGGGAAAGTCCCCTTTCCCAAATGGAGCCCTTGCCTTCGGTTTGCCCCTCCCCGGACACAAATCCATGGCGCTGTCCTGCAGAACATAGGTGTGCTGATGGTAATGGGTATCTCTTATTCTCATTGGTATCTTGTATAGCTGAGGGTAGCTTATTGTTAAATTCTAACGTCTTATGGATCGATGGTTAGATTACCGTTTCCCTGTTTCCCTGTAATTAAGGCGCCATATATTATTGATTCAACTCGCCGTTGACTGTGTGTCTCAACCGAAGGGTGACTGAGGGCAAATCTTGCTCCTCAGTCGAGACGTGGATACTGTTTGTCACAAACGTTTTGAAAATCCAAGAAATGTTTTGCAGCAAAAGCGGTGTTATTTTTGAGCGGTGTGGTATTCCTTTGAGTTTGTATGCCTATATTTTTACGGCTTATGTTACGTTGAACTTCGTTTTTATCTAACTCGTAGATTGTGACGTCATTGAATTTGCAATATCATAAATGAAGTAATCGACATTTTTTCTCAGTTCGATTTTTTTGTTATAAATTAATTCCGAATCATTTAAGTGAATGAATTTTCGACGTCAGGTTTCGCGCTAAGCAGACCTTGTTGCACAGGCCCTGACCCAACCATCAGACCTCGCAATTCCTGGTAACTGGCATAATTTAGAAGCGAAGGTTTTGCGTACATGAACATACCTGGACATTTAGGACAAGGTCCACCACGCCCCTCTGACGTCATCTGACCTGACCTATGCGTGTGCGACGAGTGCGACCGCTGCCACCAGCCGCAGGCCATCCTAATCAGGGACAAACAGCGAGTGTCGAAGTGACTTGAACCCGGCCTGCCACACTGAGTGAGGTCTACCATCTAAAGCTCAGCGCTCTGTCGTCTGAGCTACAGGGGTGAACACGTTAATGCTGGTTAAGCTCGGGAGCTTGATAGCTGTATTGGTTTCTGATCTATTGCTATTGCCAATGGTCGCTAGAAGAATGTCTACGCCAATCAATGTCGGGTTAGGTACCTTACACCAGCAAACAATCAATAAAAGGTGTGGATATAGGTTAGCTATGACCTTTGCACCACACATTTCACTAATGATTATGCTTTGTGACTGTGTCACGAATGTCTTCGCAAATGTCTGTCACGAAAAAATACATGACGGCTGGTTGATGGGAAAGTTAGAAATGTGGATGAACGAAAAATCACCGTTACATACTGTTGATTTTCCTGGTATCTTTTGTAACGTAGTAAGATATATTCTAAGCTACGTTTAGCGAAAAATAGCGTAATCGGCAACGTAGCAACATATAACGTAACGTAATTCGGTAGCGTAGCTTTGGCCTAAAAACCCATACGTAGCGTAGCGTAATTCCGTAGCGTAGCGTAGCGTAGGCCATCACTGCCGACGCGACGCCCAGCCTCCGGTCTCTGGCCCCAGCTACCGACGCCCAGCCCCCGGTCTCTGGCCCCTGCTACCGACGCCCGCCTCCGGTCTCTGGCCCCAGCTACCGACGCCCAGCCTCCGGTCTCTGGCCCCAGCTACCGACGCCCAGCCTCCCGGTCTCTGGCCCCCTGCTACACGACGCCCAGCCCCCGGTCTCTGCAGCTCCCGGTCTCTTGCCCTCAACTCTCGGCCCCGGCTCCTGGATCCCGGCTCCCGGCCCCCGGTCCTCAGCTCTCAGCCCCCCGGTCTCTGGCTTCAGTCTCTTGCTCTCGACTCCTCGGTCCCTGGCTCATGGCTCCCGGCTCGTGGTTCCCGGCTCGTGGCTCCCGGCTCCCGGCCACCAACTCTCGGCCTCTGGCTCTCGACTCTCGACTCTCGACCCCCGGCTACCAGCTCCAGACTCTGGCCCCCCGGGTCACAGTTCCCGGCCCCATCTATCGATTACCACTTCCTGGCTGGCTACCAGCTCCCGACTCCCGGCTCTTGGCTCCTGGCTACCGACTTCCTGCTTCCAGCTCCTGGCTACCGACTTCCTGCTTCCAGCTCCTGCTTCCAGCTCCTGCTTCCAGCTCCTGCTTCCAGCTCCTGCTTCCAGCTCCTGCTTCCAGCTCCTGCTTCCAGCTCATGCTTCCAGCTCCTGCTTCCAGCTCCTGCTTCCAGCTCCTGCTTCCAGCTCCTGCTTCCAGCTCCCTGCTTCCAGCTCCTGCTTCCAGCTCCTGCTTCCAACTCCTGCTTCCAGCTCCTGCTTCCAGCTCCTGCTTCCAGCTCCTGCTTCCAGCTCCTGCTTCCAGCTCTGCTTCCAGCTCCTGCTTCCAGCTCCTGCTTCCAGCTCCTGCTTCCAGCTCCTGCTTCCAGCTCCTGCTTCCAGCTCCTGCTTCCAGCTCCTGCTTCCAGCTCCTGCTTCCAGCTCCTGCTTCCAGCTCCTGCTTCCAGCTCCTGCTTCCAGCTCCTGCTTCCAGCTCCTGCTTCCAGCTCCTGCTTCCAGCTCCTGCTTCCAGCTCCTGCTTCCAGCTACTGCTTCCAGCTCCTGCTTCCAGCTCCTGCTTCCAGCTCCTGCTTCCAGCTCCTGCTTCCAGCTCCTGCTTCCAGCTCCTGCTTCCAGCTCCTGCTTCCAGCTCCTGCTTCCAGCTCCTGCTTCCAGCTCCTGCTTCCAGCTCCTGCTTCCAGCTCCTGCTTCCAGCCTCCTGCTTCCAGCTCCTGCTTCCAGCTCCTGCTTCCAGCTCCTGCTTCCAGCTCCTGCTTCCAGCTCCTGCTTCCAGCTCCTGCTTCCAGCTCCTGCTTCCAGCTCCTGCTTCCAGCTCCTGCTTCCAGCTCCTGCTTCCAGCTCCTGCTTCCAGCTCCTGCTTCCAGCTCCTGCTTCCAGCTCCTGCTTCCAGCTCCTGCTTCCAGCTCCTGCTTCCAGCTCCTGGCTTCCAGCTCTTGCTTCCAGCTCCTAGTTCTCGGATCCTGGATACTGGATTCAGAAGTTAGACGAATACCGCTGGCTAAATCACGCTTCTGTCGATCCCCAACTTCCAGCACTTGCTCCTGGTTAGTGTCCTGTCGTCACTAGCTCCTGAAACCAGCTCCTTGTCCGACTGATCAACTTAGCCTGGCTGGTTCCGGTTTCCACCAGTGTGTTCCGACTGCTGGCCGCCAGTCAGACTAATCAGGCCTGTCGCCTCCGTCTCTGACGACCGAACCTGGTGTCCTTCCAACGTGGCGCGACGCCTCCAACTGGCTGACTCCACCGGACCTCAGCTTGGGCGGCGTGGCAGTTCTGACATAATCACGTCACGGATATGCATAACCGGCTGACTCGGGACACGGCCGGTGGCAGGGCCACCGGCCGCGTAGTTTTATCAATTGTGTTCATAGTTTTATTGCATAGTTTTTATCAATGTGTTCCAAGAAACGCCCTGCGCTTCAATATCATCCTCTCGAGTTATTTCAGTCGGTTCGTATATAGCTCAATTCTTGCAGAACTTAACGCTGCACATGAATATTTAAGCATATTTTAATACAAAAGTAGCATATAATGAATGTCTTTCTGTTTGACTTGATGACGCACACCGTTGTTTGTTTGAAGGAAGGCCCATCGTTAGTCGGTAATGATTGTGTATGGTACACCCTCGTTGTAGAAGGATGTTGCATCATTTTATAAAGCTTGACATTTCCAAAGCATGTCAACATCCGTCTCTTGTCTGTAACGTTGGAACATGTTTTGCCAGTAAAAGCTTTAAACATGTGTGCTTATGATATGATCAGGAAGCTAATTTAAGCCACCGTTCGAGGATAGCTGCGAGAATAAGTGCATGTATTGGACATTTGCACAAATTATATGGACTGAGTTGCTGCAATCACAAAACTATTTCGAATTGAAATACAACTTAGCCGTGTGATTACGCCGCACAAATGAGCGCGTGTGGCGAACTATCGTGACTCTCCTTCTTTTTGAGCTGGCCTTAGGCCTAATTACCCCGGTATAACAGAATCAAGCAATGGTGCAGCCACGTACGGGTGGGATTCTTCTAAGCGTCAGCCGAAAGAATCGGACCCTTCCTAGGACCGTATGCACTTTCTGCCTGAGTGTGCGTGTCTCCCTTGTCAGTCACGCACTCCTCAGGTCAGGAAACCTCTGCGCCGTTCTGTCCATTACTAAGAGTCTCCCACAGGCGTGACATGTCGGGTCGTTATCCTGACATAGTGGCCTAGCGCCGAGGCCAGAGGCCAGAGGCCAGAGGCCAGAGGCCAGAGGCCAGAGGCCAGAGGCCAGAGGCCAGAGGCCCAGA